>CM068316.1:6255699-6348199 GCA_034766995.1 Acanthacorydalis orientalis | reverse complement strand
ATATATAAATATATATATATATATATATACACATGTGTGTGTGTGTGTGTTGAGTATATATTTGTCAAATAAAATATCAAATAAAATATCTCTGTTTCGGCTTTATAGATTACAAAAAAACCTTCAAAATCACTGTTGCATATCATCTGTTATATCTGCATTAAAAATCAAGGTAAAGAAGATACATTTATGAACTTGTAAAGCATATTTATAAATAGAACAGTGTTAATGAAACGATATGAATAAAACGGAAAGATTAAAAGCAAGAAAATTGTATAAGTAGAGGATTTAATTTCACTAACTTTATTCAAGCGGAGGAGAAGTGTTTGTTCTCAGGAGAAGTGTTACAATCAGTCAACAGAGAAGATTAGGGAATGAATAATAAAAATAAATTGAAAAAAATCATCGATCTTAATTTTTATTATTGTTTTCCCGAACGGATTCTTCTTTGACCTCCACAAAACCACAAACTATTCTTCTAGTACCGTCCTAAAATCTATTTTTTTTGTACCTCGGTGCTCTAAAGATGGCATCGGCTTCTAGATGCCCGTAAGCAACAATTAAAAATGATCATTTATTCAACATTTTTAATTAATGATCATTAATCATTTATTCAACCAGATTTTTTTGTACTTTGCTGGGAGAAAAAAGGATCCATTTCTGAAAATTATGAGATTTTGTCACTGTTATAACAAAATGGCTAGCTAGAACTTTATATATAAACATTTTATATATACTAAATTTTATATTTGAATATATATATATAATACATACTTACATATAAAATATCTATATACAAAATTCGAATCGATGATTATACATCTCTGTGTATAAACTAATATATATATATATATATATATATATATATATATATATATATATATATATATGATGATTCAAATAAGGCTTCCACATGAAAATATTAAAAATTAACACGATTTTTTAAAAAAATTTGTGATTTTCTTTAATACTTCCATGTGGAAACCTGAACTGAAACACGCTATATTTAAGATATAATTAAATGAAGAGCAGTACATAACTTGAGGTCATTCATCATATTTATTTATATTCTGCAATAACTGACGCATCGAAGTATTTCTTAGTTAGATTTTTCTAGAATCGTCTCGAGTTCATTAATTGTCCAAAACAATTATTGTCTCAATGACAAAAAACAATTAGGATAAGTCATGGTACTATTCTTTAAAGGTGCCTTCACAAGACATCGAAGTTGATCAAACAGATGACTTTTTCAAAATAAGAAAAAAAAAGTATTATTTTTTTGTAAATACGAATAATTTCTTTTTTATAATGTTTGAAATCTTTGTACAGATCTATCCAACTCTGATATAATATAAAAGTTTATGATCTGTATTTAAATAAATTATATGTTTTTTTCCAACTTATAAAAGATATTTTCGTGCAGTGCAATTAAAGAAAATATCATAATTCCATCTATAATATAGAAACAGCATTTTGTTCGTTTAAATTGAAAAATTTCAATTATTTGTCCTTCATACTAATTGAGTTGTCTTTTCTGTGAAAAATAATCAGCGGACAAAGGTGTACAATACATACCTATATATATATATATATATATATATATATATATATATATGTAGTATCATATAGAAACGATTTATTATTATTATTTACATATTCTACATAGATTAGCAATGGTCAGTATTTCTCAAGAAAAATGCATTGTTCTCATGTTAACAATAGATCGTTCAAATGAAAATTATACTAATTTAGTAGTTCACACTCACTTTTGTATCATTTTATGTACTGTAAAAATTAAATTCGTTTTTAATTCAAATTGACATTATCCAAGGTAATTCAAAATTCAATTAACAAATACACAGTGAATGAGAAGATTCAGCTTAAGTTAATATACATATATATTTTAATAAAAAAAAAAAACAATGCATTTTTAAAGACACAAGACGAGCAAATAAATGTTAAAACATTAACATTTATTTTCTTACGTTATACAATAATTGGGCACAGAACTCGAGGAATACTTTTATAAAAAAAAAAAAAAAACATTTGGATCTAATTTGTAATAACTTTTTTTGTAAAAAAGTAATGAATTTAATGTCAATCGACGTGTAGTTTTTTTGAGCGTAGGAATCGTTTTTTTTTACTAATTAACCTTGTAAAATTGGGTTTCTCCATTCGCAGCTTTAAGAAAAATCCGCTATTTTTTAATTATCCGTTAAATATGCAATCATTTCGTAATTATGAACTGTAGAAGTCGACTATTTTTTATACTTTTTACCTCATACACTCACATAAATGAGTATATATATATATATGTATATATATATATATATATATATATATACATACATACATTATATATAACATGTACATGTACTATATATATATATATATATATATATATATATATATATAATATATATATATATATATATATATATATTATATATATATATATATATATTATATATATATATATATAATATATATATATGATATATATACATAATATATACATATATATATATATATAATATATATATATATATAATATATATATACATATATATATAATATATATATATATATAATATATACATATATATATATATATATATATATATAATATATACATATATATATAATATATATATATATATATATATATAATATATATATATATAATATATACATACATATATATATATATATATATATATATATGTAATGTATATATATATATATATATATATATGTATACATTACATATATATATATATGTAATGTATAGATATATATATATATGTAATATATACATATATATATAATATATGTATATATATATTATATATACCCGTCCCTCAATTTACGCGGAGTATCCCTTCGACGTGGATTCGTTTTACGCGAATGAAAATCGCGTAAATTGAGTCTATCAGTACAATAGGAAAAATATTGGAAATGAAAGCTAGTAAGGTTGTAGAAACGCATATTTATTTCACATAAATTAAAAAAAAATAATGACGTTTTAGAAAACAAAAGTATATAAATTTTATTCGGTGTCACTATCGCCGCTGCAATTCAAAACGATCAACCTTTTCCTTTTAACTGGCGCAAACTTATCATCTGCATCGCTCGAAATATTTGTAAGTTCGACATCGTTTTTATTGTTAATGTTGATTTTTTCGGATGATTTGTTCTCTGTCATTTCTTTTACTAAGTTTTCGTAAATTTGCTGATATTCGCTGCAACATTTCATTAAATCTTGTCTAAATTTTAACGCTCGTTGAATGTTTGGATCATTGTCTATAATGGCACTTTCCAGTTTTTTGGCTAATTCAAGAGCTTCACAAAGATTTTCTGCAGTTAATGAACTTGTTTCTTCGTAGTCACTGTCACATCCATCATCAGGTTGGGTTTCAGATATTATATGAATTAAGTCAATGTCAGTTAGCTCACGATCCACTAGTAATTCATTCAAGTCACACACATTTAAATTGCTAATACCTTCTTTTTCAAACTTTTGTGATAAAGTAATAATACTGGATATCCCTACTTCAGTTGTTGGAACAGTATTGCCTGGTGCAACTACTTGCGGCCATATTGCTTTCCA
The DNA here is from genome assembly GCA_034766995.1 of Acanthacorydalis orientalis. Classification (NCBI taxonomy): domain Eukaryota; kingdom Metazoa; phylum Arthropoda; class Insecta; order Megaloptera; family Corydalidae; genus Acanthacorydalis; species Acanthacorydalis orientalis. The sequence goes on along the minus strand of CM068316.1, from coordinate 6,344,589 downwards.
GCACGCATTTAAAGTCGACTGTTTTATATCACTTAAGGCCAAAACAATATTCTTAACACAATTTAAAATGTTATATTGTTTTAAAGCTTCTAAAATCGTAAGAGACTCACCATTTTCTAGTTTATTAAAAATATCATTGAAAGTCCGTTTAAAGTAATTAATTTTGAAGGTAGTAATTATGCCTTGATTTAAAGGTTGGATCCAAGTTGTATTTGGTGACAAAGAGACCAGTTTCACGTTTGGATGCTGTAAGTTGAGCGGATGGCATGGCGCGTCATCCAATATTAATAGTATTTTGAAAGGAATACCTTTTTTCTCCACGTACTTTTCTGTTTCTACGACAAAACATTTGTGAAACCAATTGCGAAAATCCTGAGCAGTCATCCACGCCTTTCTATTTGCCACCCAGTGTACAGGAAGTTCACTTAAGACTGTCTGTTTCATTGCTCGTGGCCGAAGAGCTCGATTTACGAGCAAAGGTTTCATCATGTGATCCCCTGATGCGTTACAGCAAAGTAGCAACGTTATACGATCTTCGTTGACCTTAAATCCACTTACATCTTGCACATTTTGTGTTACAAACGTTCTGTCGGGGATCTTCTTCCAAAAAAGCGCCGTTTCATCGGTATTAAATACCTGATCCGAAACATATCCGTTTTCTTCAATTATTTCAGCAATTTTCGGTAGAAAGTTTTCAGCTGCATCTTTGTCAGAGCACGCAGCTTCACGTTCGAATTTAAGGTTGCGTAGTGAATATCTTTTTCTTAAGTTTTGAAACCATCCTTTGCTCGCAGAAAAAGTATCCTTTTTATGTATCGCCGAAGCTTGTCCGTTTAACCTGTTGAATATATTCAAAGCCTTTTCTCTTATCATTGAACTATTCATCGGTATTTTTTTTTGCATGTTATCGTCCATCCAAATCATCAGTGCTCTCTCCATATTTTCTAGTACAGTGTTTCTTGAATACGATGAACGCTGTAAACTTGATAAGGTTCCAGAGGCCACGCTATTTCTAATATTTTCCCTTCCTTTCTTGATTGTTCGGACAGTCGATTCATTTATCCGATATTCCTTAGCGATCGCTGCGGCTTTTTCTCCTACTTCAAGCCGATTCAAAATTTTCATTTTCATTTCCAAAGATATAGATTTTCTGTTCCTTCGTGTTATTGAACGTTTGTTAAACATTTCTGGGTTAAAAATACAATATAAATTATAAATCTGAACAATATGGTAAAAACGTTGCTTACTTACTGTGCACTGAATGATATAGCGTCGTTAAGGTCGACTGATTCTAACGTCTGAATGTTTGAATACAATATTGCCTATAGTCCCATGATGACCAGCACAACGTAATGCACTTTCGTCCTTATATCGTGCAGCACTTACGCGTTTAAACATCGGCGAATAACCATCAGCAGTTTGAAGAGAACAAACACAATAAATTTTTCTATCGGTGTCACTTGTATACACTTGTTGCGCACTTTTAAAACTTCTAGGAAAATATATTTTCTGGCTTCGTAAATTAGGATCGCAAAGATGATTAGTAAGGCGATGCAACGTCTCCCCGAGCATGTTTTGTACTGCACTGCCGTGCTTTTATACGTTCAAGTAAGATCAGTCAATTTGATATGTGATAAATACGATGAAAAATTATATAAAATGAAATCCATCTGACCGCGTAAAATGAGATCGTGTAAATCAATACCGTGTATAAAAAATGCAGCGTAAATAGAGGTATAATTTGCCGCATAAAAAAAACTCGTGCAAAAAGAGTCTCACGTAAATTGAAGGACGGGTTTATATATATTATATTATATATATATATATATATATATATACATATATGTATAGAAATATATATATATATATATAGAAATATATATATAAATATATTAAATATGTATATATATATGTATATATTATATATATATATTTCTATATATATATATATATATATATATATATATATATATATATATATTTCTATACATATATATATATATGTATATATATTTCTATACATATATATATATATATATTATAGTGCATGATAATAATATTTACCTATCCAATTTGTACCTAGATCTTAATTTTAATCTATTTCATATAGTTTTTTTTTTCATTTTACAAGTATTTACCTTATTATAAACAACACTTTATATTAATATATTTCTATTATTATTACAATTTTATTGTGTGTCGTTGAGTGCATTTCTGTTTTTTGTGTAATTTCTGATAAAATAAAATATGCTGTATAGATTACATAGTTCCTTATTTTTACAATCTCTTGAACAGTGTGTTTCCGATTTACTAGGATATTTATCCTTATGTTTTTGTTATGACCCGAGTGTGTGTGGTCGGCGTCAGAAGTTTGCATTCAACAATTAAAAGCAGTAGATAGTCCGGCCGGTGCATACAAATGCATATTGCATTGTTATAGCAGGCTAGTGTTGATACACACGGGTTTTCGAGTCTTTTTCGTGCTGTCAACAAAAGCAGTTGAGTTTGATATTTGAGTCAGTCCACAATACAACACAGAACAATTCAGAATCAGATCTGTATTGTTCATTACTTAAAATACACTTATTATTACATTAATAAGTGCGTGCAGTTTTGACATTGCAGAAGGTCTGCATGTTGTTTGCTGCACCAACGCACACTTGTACAGTTTTCATAATAGAAGCACTCTAAGAAAACACTCTTCCAAATTTAGTATTTTTCACAGATGTTGCATGTTGCAGATTTTTCATTCTATATTAATTTCGTATCCTATATCTATTGTAATTCATGAAAAGTATTAGGTTGGTAGTAAAATAATTGCGGTTTATGTTTTCTGAATTCTGACCTTAAGTTTTTTCAATGAAAGTATCGTTTCATCGCGTTCATGTTAATATCATTTTAAAGTGCTTTTCTCGATCTGTATTTTGGTAACATTGACTTTGGTTTTATTATTAATTTCACTTCAGATAATGCTATTGAATTAAAAATGGTAAAGAATCAAATAACAGCAACTTTTTGTATGAGTTCAAAACGAGTGGTAAAGCAGCAGAAACTGCTCGTAAATCAAACGATGCTTTCGGCGTGGGTACTGTCAAGGAACGTACGATTCAATGGTGGTTCCAAAAATGTCGTACCAGGGACGAAGATGAAGAAGGAAGCGGGCGTCCTTCTTCAGTTCATAACGACCAACTGAACGCGTTAATTGAATCAGAACCACGGATAACAATTAGAGAGCCTGCACAAAAGTTAGGCGTTAGTCATTCAACGTTTCTAGACCATTTGAAACAGCTAAGAAAATCAAAAAATAGAAAAATATATATGAATTTGAAGGTCATAAATTGCAATTATTTTTCTACCACCCTAATAAATTTAATTACAGATCTGACGACCATTGTTGTGTATGTTTTTATAAAAAAATGTGTTAAAACCCGTTGCATTAAAACGGTAAACCAACCGTTTTTTAGTTTGTCATTTAAACAGAATTTTAGGTAATTAATATTATTTCCTCTGAACAAATTGGACGTATAAGTGTTTGATTTTTTTTTATCTCAACCGATACAATCAAATACAACAATAAATATAAAATTCGTACTAAACTCATTGACGTTACTGTAATTTCCAAGCTCTAGGAAAGGTAAACGCACGAATACTATTCTATAATAGTAACACACAAATGTAAGTTACTGATCCTTAAAACGAAAAAGATATACCTAAATGTCATTAAAAATATTCGCTTTCGACGAACGGAAATTCCACTAAAGCTGCTGTACCAATAAAACGTACCAAAATAAAACCAAAACTATTCGCGTTCAATGTATTCGTCATTTTAAAAATCAGACACCGGTTTTAACGCTGGCATCGAGTCCGTCTCTAAAACACCTGCTGTTTTTCCTTATGGCTTTCTTTCCAGTTATTACCGGTCGTATTGTTTTGTCGAGTATTTTTTTCTTAATTAATTTTTTTCGTTTCGTAACCCCGACAATTTTTCTTACCGTACGAAGATATCTGCGTACATGCATATGGCATTTGATTCGTGGTTTCGCATATGTTAACTACATAATGGATGGAGTAAGTATTGTAAATAATCGAATAAATGTCTTCGGGTGCTCTTTAATCAGTATTAACGTTAGTATCTCTACGAAGGAGGTATGTTATACACGTACGTTTATGTACACATGTATGGATTTATATGAATTGTATTATAGCTTGAAACAGATATTGTTTTAGTTGTAACTTTGAACAGATTTTTTTTATTAACATCATTTTTTTAATCAAGAAACCTTCATCATGTCTTTGTTCTATGAATCTGAAAAACAAGCGATAACTACAAGGAAATCTAACTTAATATTAAAGAAAAATTAAATAAATTGTAAACTCTGTTCAGTCGAAATAGTATTCATCATTTAAAAAATGATATATCCTTCATAGAGACATTTAATTTTTTTTTTTATTTCGAAAATCGTCTGAAAGTGAACTGATGTAACAATTTTATGATACATAATTTTAACCCTTAACGGTCGAGACCTTTCTTTGTAATACACGCCCATAAAACAACAGAAAATTAGGTAAATGCTTATAAAACGTTTATAAGAATGAAAACTTACATAACACATTCAAACTGGTTCATTTAGATACAAATTCAAGATATTTGGTTGGTTTGTAATTTTATTAAATATACCGGGTAATGAAACCTTACCTCACCCACCTTATTCTCCGGACCTGTCCCCGACATATCATCATTTTCTTAAACATTTGAGTGATTTCGTACGAGAGAACGTTTTCAAAGATCAAGCGTGAGCTCAAAGCGCTTTCGATGGAATCGTTTATTCCAGGACTCCAGAATCTTGCAGAAATAAACAAACTTGTTTCCCGTTGGAAGAAATATGTACAGGCGAATGGTCTTCATTTTGATTAATAAATATAATTTTTAACTGATACATGCGTCTTTATACTCGATACATGAAAACCGCAATTATTTGTGCACCAACCTAATATGATTTGAACATTTATTTACTTTTTTATGATTTATAAACAATAAATGGATTTATTTTCTAATATATGCATTGTCAATTAATTCATCCAATCACTTTATAGTCAGTATTGATTGTGTAATGTTTATTAATGATTAAATGTCATAGAATTTAATTAAATAGCTTATATATATATATATATATATATATATATATATGTATGTATATATATATATATATATATATAACCTATTTTATAACATATATATATATAACCTATTTTGTAACATATATATATATTTATATATATATCTATATATAAATATATATATATATATATATATATATATATATATATATATATGTATGTATATATTCAAAGAAATAATATACATTTTACCTGTCTTGTTGAAAACGTCTCATAAATTTTAAATCACTTGACATTTACAAGAATATTGTGTTCTGAACAAAATATACTAACTTGTTTTATATTGCTGTGTTTTAAACATAAATTTCAGATTTGATAGCTCGAGTGAAATGATTGAAGTACTAGATTGAAACAATTTAAATGAAAGAATGAAACTTGAACATTTTTATATTGCACAGTCTTAGACATTGATCGTGTGCTAATGACCTTAGTTATCGACGCATCCTTTAATCTCGAATAGCTAATTAAGTCTTAATCCTTGTGAATCATTTCATCAGGCAAACTTCAACGACTTGTTTCGGCTCTTGTGTTCGCTTCAAATAGATTTAGATAACTAATATGAAATTACTTAAATATTTAAAAAAATTATAATCTGTCTGAGACAGGTCCGGTGAGTAAGATGGATGAGGTAGTTACATAACCCAGTTCTTTTAAATTTTTTAAAGTCATTTGTGAGACGTGTGGTCAGGCATTGTCATGAAGAAGAATTGATCTTCTTCGATTGACTAATACCGGCCGTAAACGATGCAGCTTCTCATGCATTTTTTCAATTTCTCGACAATATTTTTCTGCCGTCATTGTTTCATCAGAATTTAGGAAGTTGTACTGAATGATGCCACTTGCCGACCACCAAACAGTGACCGTAACCGTTTTTCTCATGAAGCTTCGACTTAGGAAACTGTTATGGTGCTTCTCCTCATTCTAGCCACTGTGATGAACGGTTCCGATTGTTGTAGAGAATATATTATCTATAGCTGAAGGACTTCCGCGGCCCTTCTCATCGTCAAGGCTTTCGTTTCATCTTTTAATCTCAAATAACCAATTAAGTCGTAATCCTTGTGAATTATTTGAGTCAAACTTCAACGACTTGTTTCGGCTCTTGTGTTCGCTTCAAATAGATTTAGATAACTAATATGAAATTACTCAAATGTTTAAGAAAATGATAATCTGTAGGAGACAGGTCCGGCGAATAAGGTGGATGAGGTAAGGTTTCATAACCCATTTCATTTAATTTTCAAAAAATTTTATATATATATAAGGTTGGTGCAATAATAATTGCGGTTTTTACGTATCGACTATAAAGACGCATACATCAGTTAAAAATTATATTTATTAACCAAAATAAAGTCCATTGACCTGCAAACATTTCTCCAAGAGGAAAACAAGTCTATTACCACAAGAAAGAATTCTGGAGTCCTGGAAATAACGACTTCATCGAAAGCGCTTTGAGTTGATGCATGATCTTTGAAAACTTTTTCTCGTAGGAAATCACTCAAATGTTTAAAAAATGATAATCTGTCGGGGACAGGTCCGGAAAATAAAGTGGGCGAAGTATGATTACACAACCCTGTTCATTTAATTTTTTTAAAGTCATTTGGCAGACATGTGGTTGTGCGTCGTCATGAAGAAGAATTTGTCCCGTTCGTTTGACTAATGCTGGCCGTAAATAATGGAACTTCTCGTGCATTTTTTCAGTTTCCTCGCAATATTTTTCTGTTGTTGTTTCACCAGGATTCGAGAAGTTGTAGTGAATGAACTCTCTAGCCGGCCACCAAACAGTGAGCATAATTTTTGTTTCATGAAGTGTCAGTTTAGGAAACTGTTTTCGTGCTTCTCCTCGGTTTAGCCACTGTGTGGTTCCGATTGTTGTAGAGAATCCACTTTTCATCACATGCGACAATGCGATCAAGAAAAGGATCATTTTTGTTATGCAAAAGAAGCGCAGAGCAGACCTCGTATCGCCGAATCGCTTGATGTTCGTTTCATTCATACGGCATCCATTTGTTCAGCTTTTTTGTTTTTTCCGATTATGTTCAAATGTCGAACAACTGTTGAATGATCAACATTGAGTTCTTATGCCACTTCTCGAGTTATTTCATGTAGGTCAGCTTTTTAAAAAATTATTTACTTATCGTTAAGTATATTTTTTTTAATTCAATGAAGAAAATTTTGGAGAAGACTACATACACAACCATATATATATATATATATATATATATATATATACATTAATATATATATATATTTATGTATAGATATATGTAAAATTAAGCTCGAAAATTATATTTCAGATTTAGAGGATTTCTGAACATGTGTTTACAATTACAGTGAGTTTCTATTCTGTGTGTCTCTTATCAGCATAAACAAATGAAAACGAATGCACTCTTCTATCACATAATGGCATAACGAACATTAGAATAAAACAACAGTATTTCACGTAGCATAAATTAAACAATATTTAATGTAATCTCAAGTTCAACATCGGAAATTAATGACCGAAAATAACACATTTATGATCGAACTAACACGCGTTCCTATTCAACGTAGTTAAGCCGCCGGATTAAACTAGATTCTTTTTGACAAATAAAAAATTATGTCACATGACTGTTGTATGTTTAATTATTTGTTTACGTGTACACAATAAGCATTACTGTCACAAGACAAGGGGACAAAGTTCAGTTAATCCCTGATTGTTTTATGTATCATATTTGAATGACGATAGTAGCTGTTCGTTTCACTGCACGCATAAACAATATCTTCCCGTTCTTTTCCGCACACTCGTTCGACGAGTACTTGAGTAGAATTTAATGAATTCAAATGATTCGAATGCATTCTTTTCTACAGTATGTTTGCTTTTAGTTGCAACATTATGGATTTTTCAGTTACAGTTATACATTATACATACTATACTAGTTCGTCTCAAACATCATACCTAGTATAAAAATGATAGAAGATTATAATACTGTGATAAAGTACAGAGAACTTTTTAATAAATAAGTCCACTTCAAACCAATAAATAAATAAACAGCAACACATTATCAAGGTGATTCGTAACCAGCTTCATAAAAATACTCCAAAAGAGTTTTTTTTTAATAAAATGTATTTCTTAAGATATAACATTTTCTGAATTATTATTAAATTAATAATACACATGTCTCTTTCCAACAATAAATACAATTATAATTTTCAGTAAAGAATTCACTACCAAATCTCATTCGTTGTGGTATACATTTTTTGTTTTAGAAAATATTGGATTTAATATTTCTATATTAAAACGTAATTATTGAGTAAAGAATGTAATAAATAAAGCAATAATATACTAGGTTGGTAGGAAAATAATTACGGTTTTTGTTTTCTGGATTTTTATCTTCATTTTTTCAATGAAAACGTCATTTCATAGTGTTATGCTAATACTATTTTAAAGTGCGTTTTCGATCTGTATTTTGGTAACATCGACTTTGGCTTCAATACTAATTTTGCTTGAAATTGGACCATTGAATTCAAGATGGAAAAGAAGCAAATGAGAGCATTATTTTGTACGAGTTCAAAACGGGTGATAAAGTAGCAGGAACTGCTTGTAAACTAAAAGTTACTTTTGGCGTGGATACTGTTAGGTGTTAGTCATCCAAAAATTCTGGACCAATTAAAACAGCTAGGCTGTATGAATTTGAAAAGCATACTCTAATTATTTTTCTACCATCCTAATAACTTATAATGTACAATAATAAAGTGTATAATATATCATTTATTTTTATTAAATATGAACTCTTTTCAAACTTAAATTAAGTATTCATTACCAAAGCCATTTTTTTAGAAGAGTACACAATAGAGTTTAACAAATAAACTTCACATTCTCTCACAGACTAAAAAAAAATTTTCTAATCAAAAATATTAAATAATTAATTATCGATCATTGTTATTCACAGAAAAATATTTTTTCTGTACCTTATCGTTCTGAAAGTGATGGATTTTTCATCAAAATGCATACAAGCAACGATAAAAAGTGATCAATAATCAATTATTAAACATACTTGATCAGTACTTTTTTTATTATAGTCTGTAGAGGAATGTAGAACTCATTTATGAAAGTTAATTTGACCTCAGTGCCAATAATTATTATTTGTACACCAAAATATGTTCTGTAGATGAATAAAATTACATTTTTTTAAAATAATAATTAATTATATTCGACCGAGAAATTTTCCAATCAATTCTCTTTTTGTAAAAATAAACTATTCATGTTGTCCTGCTGGTCTTCGATTTTTTGGATCAATCATCTGTTCTCCGCATGGTGGTTCGGCACGAATGTATATGTTGAAGACTTGAGCAACTACTTAAAGATGGCACTCATTCTAAAATTCTAATAATGGAGAATCGACACTTAAATGATTTAAACGGACGAAGACCAATAGAACAACATATCAACCGAATCATACATATATATATATATATGTATATATATATATACATGTGTATATATATATATATATATGTATATATATATATATATATATAATGTATATATATATATATATACATGTGTATATATATATATATATATAAACATACAAAGATAATAAATTATTTTTTTTATTTACTTCTTATAAAATGAACACAATTTGATTTTTTAAGATTATTTATAAAACATTTTTTTAAAAAACTAACATTATTATAAAAAAATATTGTTACATAACTACACTAATGATTTCCGTATCAGTACTAAAAAATAGTTGATAATTTGTTACGTGAAAATCATCACCATGAAAACTGTAATCCATAAAATTTACCTTGTAAATAAATACACACACACACATATATATATATATATATATACATATACATATATATATATATATATATATATATATATATACATATATATATATATATATATATATATATATATTAACTCTTCTATGTAATAGAAATATAAAAGAATTCAAAAAACATTACATTTCAAGTATGACATTTTTGATCTATGTATCAATCTATTCCCCAAAAACTATCTCAAGATATAAAATAGTTGAAAAGAGAATTTCATTTGCATATAATGTATTTTTCACAATATTTTCCAATCTGTTTAAAATGCGATAACAAAATTCGTTCAAAATAACCTTAACCGAACGGAAAATAATAGAATCTCCTTATCATATTTTTCACGTTATTTTATAATTCTTAATTCTTTTCAAAATAGTAAGCGGTCGTACCGAAACGCAAACATTTTTTAGCGCCAACATGATAAAAAAAAACGCATATATTATCATACAACCATCAAGTCGAATTATTCTGACGTAAATTTAAATGTGAATGTTTTTTTCTGCGGATTTAAACCGAACGGCACTATTTGTGCACGACTTACCGAGCAAACAATAAAATTATAATTCAAGTAGATAATGGGGTGTTCCTTAGATGTATTAACAAGTATATTTATTCTTTTTTTTTGTTTATTACTTAATGTGATACATCTTCATAAAGCATTTCCGAGTAATTACATACGGACTTAACCGATTTTGCCTAGAGACAAGATGACATTCATTATAATAAAATGTACTGTTTGTGCTCACACCATCGCGCGATTATAAATTAATTAATTGCCCTCAACAGTTTTATCAATTTTTTTTAATATAGTAAACACGGCACTAAATTGCTCCACTGATCTTTTTTTCTAAAAAAAGCGTGCACTAAAAATAAAACTGTTACTATTTGTAAAAGTCATCGTCACTGAAGGTCAGCAGTTCGTGAGTGTTCTTTTAAATATATCGGAAATTACAAATGCAATTCTATTGTAAATCTTTGTTTATTTTTAACACGTTTTATTTTAAATCTAGATCTCGTTGATTATTTGTACTGGAACGGAATTATATTCCTTTTCCAACTTCATATCTCTCTTTAACGAAAATGTTCCATTATTTCTACAGTGTTATAGTGAGAAGTTCTTACATCCCGAATTTACCATACCTTTTACATCCCTTACAAAAAAAAATGAAACTTAGGAAAATGATAACATTCCCAAATGGATTGATATATTAAAATATTTTATATTTTACATAAAATACGAACAATTTGGAATTTACATGGTTAATTAAATACAAAAATAAATACAAATTCTATTCGTCGTCTGTGCTAAAAATATATTAATTATTTAATCATAATTTAATAAGTTCACTAGTTCATATTCTATGGAAATAATTACAAAGAAATTAAATTCTGTCGACGCTCATGAATAATCCTTAATAATATTTAATTTACTTTCAAAACAACTCTAATAGAAAATATTAAGTTGTTTCCATAAGAAAACCCTTCGCAGAAATCACTTTCATTAAGATATTGTACTGTTTCCATTTACTACATATTTTTAATATCAAATTTAATGAAACATTCTTGTAAAGGATTTCATTCGAGATGTAGATCTTCTAAATTAACATTATTGGAAAAATATTCTTCTCAGAGATTATATGATATCATAATTTCGTCATCAATTAAATTCAGTAACGATTTCTTAAATGCTTTAACCAATTGAATAGTATACCAACAAAATCTCTCCCTCTTTCTCTCTCTCTCTCTCGTTTATATATATATATATATATATATATATATATATATATATATATACTCGCCAACACGCAAGTGGGATCAGCATGGCGAGTCATGATCCCAAACCTTACATGATGAGTACAAATAAATGGAAAATCATGAGAGGCCTTTATCCAGCAGTGAATTAACAGAGACTGATGATGATGATTATATATATATATATATATATATATATATATATATATATATATGTATACTAAAAAAGAGCACTATCTTTCTCTTAGAATGAGAAATTGTTTTAAACACAAATGACTTAATTAATTAATCAACAATATAAGATGTACAAAGCAACAAATAACCATTGTATTAAAAAGGTCACCGGATTCCTCAAGAAACTAAAAAGCATTAGATCTAAAAAGCATAAAAGAAAGAATCTATTGATTGATAACCAGAATAAATAGAGAAATATATCAAAAAAAATACTAATACTCTCAAAATATATATTAGCCTTTTGAAATTTAAAACCAATGTACGTATGGTTCAAAAATCAATCAGCATTAATCAGTTTTAGATGAATTTCTCTAGTTTTTTTCTTAAAAAAAAACTCAAATATAAATAATTTCGCAGGCGGCAAATAACAATATCTCATTTTTTAAATAAAATATAAAAATTGTATTTTATACTTGTAAAAATTTTCAATATTTGTATCCGAAATTTATAAACTTACACTTATTGATTTGAAAACTAGCCTGTAAAATATATATATAAAGTTTGTCTTACTAAAATCTCTAATAACAATTATATTCTTGTGTTTAATAAGTTATTCCTGTTTTTTAAATTGATTTTTCAATTAAAAGCTTTGAAGAAAGTGCTTCTTTTAAAGATAATTTGTATATAAATCTGATATAAAAAAGATTAGCTGTATAATAGATACCGTTTTCTAGAAAAAAAAACTTAAAAAATACGATTCGATAATCAAACAATGCACACTGCTTCATTAAAAATCCGATAAGACAAATTAAATCGAAACAAAAATATAAAAATAGTGACCGCCTCTTTACTTTGTTTTGTAACATTATAGATTGCTGTATTAAAGTTCATGCAGTTATTAAAAGAGAATAAAACGTTTTTCTAAGAACCCTTGCCTGTAAGGTATTACAGATTAACATTTAATTGTGTAACACATATTTAACTATCTCTTAATTTTACGTTGTCAGTCATAGTAAAATATTGTACAGTTAAATTATAATTGAAATATAAATTACTTACTCTTTTTTAGCATTTCAATTCAAATTTAAATACACGGCTTCGAAGTGAAGGGGACTTTCAATATGTTAATTATATTAGTTGAACATAAAGAAAATATTTGATTAGTTGTAATCTTTTCTAGAGCATATACTAGAAGAAAGTTCGAACAAGGAAAATAAAATAAAGTGGTAAAAAAGATTTTTCATATGAACGTGTCGAGAACAAGGCATACGAAATATCGATAATTTAAACATTTCAGACAGTACACTTCATACAGGACATTTCATACAGGACTGGAATTCACTAAGACGACAAACAAAAACGATCGATATAGAAATAAGCGTATATAAAAAAGGTGAAGACTATACAAATAAGCCATTTTACTATTTATTTTGTTTTAATTCAACACATTATTCATATATTTACTCATATATAAAGTCTATTCTGTTAAAAATGTATCTTCTTTTGTGAACTTTTGAGCCTGGCGGCGAAGAAGAAATGGAAAAATAAGTAAACTTATCAAATCATATACTTTCAGATTCAAAACGGAATATCAAGTAGAATAAGTTCACAGTAATCTGATTATAATTGACCTAGATGATATCGGATCATGTAATCCGAAACTATAATCTGGATCGACATGATGAACTTCTGTTAAAGAAGAATGATCAGATAATGAACTACGTGAAAAAATAAATCTAAAAGTACAGTTAAATAGAAACATCGGTCGGTTCTTTGAAAAAGAAACTTTTGACAAACACAAATGGAGATTGTGATTTGAATATTTGAATCGAAAACTAGCTGACTGTTCTTGAAATAAATGTAGCGACGATGATACCAAAGTCAGTTTTAACTCTATGGATTTCCGCATATGACAAATAAAAACATTACTGTAGACGTTGTTAAATCTTCTGCTATAGAAAAAAGTTCAGATAGTAAAATAAATAAGACTGATAATCTAAAAGGACCTATAATTAAAATGAATTTTCTTAGTATCACACAATGATATTGACATAATAACCAATCATATATCCTTTATCAAATCGACAGTTTCAAACATAATATGAATAACTTATAAATGCGAAGATCATAATTAAATATTAACAGTAAAGGTCTATTTAGATAAAATTGCAGTTTGTTCAAACCTGTAATATTTCATTGAAGAACAATTTCGATTTCTGAATCGTTTATCGAATAATAAATAAAACATGCCCTTTTTTACATTCTTTAAAACCCCAATAAGGGTATTTTTAAAGTATAAACATACTTTCATATACACCTCTACCATTAATTTTCCTCTTTATTTATACTGTTTTCGTTTAACCCCATAAACATGCCCTTTTATTTAAAACCCCAATAAAGGTATTTTTAAAATATAAATATACTTTCATATACTACCTCTATCATTAATTTTCCTCTTTATTTATAGTGTTTTCGTTATAATTTTTCATTTCTGAAAAAATATATTTTATTTCACTAATAGAATCAGATTGATCTATCCGACAAGTTAGTCCAGATTAACAAGATTTCAATTAAGTATAGGAGAGATTAATTTAAAAAAAAAACTAGTATTTCATCTTCATTTAACATAACCAATTAATTTATTGCTCGATGAGTTAAAATAAAGGATTAGACATGATTTAGAAATCTATAAATTTATTATACTTTTCCAGATTACATTTTTGAATGAATAATCGTTTAAGGAAAACTTGTACAATATTATTACAAATGTAATGTTTTTATTCGTTCTGATAATCAATGAAAGAATATCTAAAGTAACATCGTTTTTAATACCGTATCTTCTCGGAAATAGCGTTCATAGCTGTAAATATAATCAACATTTGTAAATAATTACACATTGAAAAGTATGCAAAAATTGTAGTACTAAAAAGTAGCCGTCAATACAAACAAGGAAAACGTCATCTTTTCGTATTTGAATATCATAATTAAATTACCAATCGAAAAAAAAGAAACCGAAAGAATCTTAACTTTCATCTACAACGCAAACCGTTACAAATAGATTATATTAATACCACTCCAATTTAAAAATTACATTATATAAATGTTATTTAATTGTGATGCAAGGTTACTACATCTGTATGTATAGTAATTCTGGTCATTGTTTTAAATACTGAAGTACTTTTTATATAACTGACGATATGATTAAGAAGAGACGAATTTTCTCAGAAATGAGTACAGCGAAACGAACTGTAAATAAAACAAAGCGTATTCTCGTCAAACCAATGTCATGGATGTGTGTCTCGTTTTATCAACAAAAACACGTGTGTGAAATAAATTAGTGTGAATTTATCAAATTAATGTTAATTATGAACAAATATCAGAATAGTTTTTCTACTATGTTTTATCGTTACTCAAAATAAACACTAGTTTCGTTTAAATATGATATTTTTTTAAGAAAAGTAAATTTTCAACTGTTTGTTCAAATTTTTGTTCATTAAATTAATGTTCTTTAAAACGAGCACAATTTTTTTTCTATTAACCCTTTCGATACGCGTTAGTATAGATAAAAACGATTATCTAGATCTCTATTATGCTAATGTATATATATATATATGATACTATTCTAATAATTTATGATTATAAGGGAAAAACTTGTATTATGCTTTTCATTAAAGGTATGAAATCATGCACGACACAACGATAGAGTTAATCGTAAATTATTTTTGTATGCTTCATTATATACGAGAGGAGGTCGAAAAGTTTGTGGGAAAGGGGGGAGGGGACGGTCGGAGCCATTTCTCATTACTTACGGTCGAACAGATAACTCTTAATTAGTGTTAAATCGAAATATCATTGCGCTGTCATCAGTACTCATCACCCTGTCGCCGAAAGAACAACTTAACTCGAATAACTATAAAATCAAGGAGAAAATTGAACTAAGCGCTGTTGTTGAATTCCTTACTAAGCAAGGGAAATCCTCAAAAGTCATCATGGAATAGGTGTCTGCCGTTTACGGGGATCGTTCACCAGGAAGGAGCATGGTTTATAAGTGGCATTCTCATTTCAAACGAGGAAGAGAAGACTTGGAAGACGATTACAGCTCTGAACGCCCGGTCGAGGCAACCGCCTGACATTATCGAAAAAGTCGAAAATCTTGTATCGGAAGATGGTTGAATGAAGAAGAAACAACTCGCAGAAATGACTGGAGTATCCGATACCACCATTCTCAGAATCTTGCATGATCATCTTGGCATGAATAAGGTCAGTGCAAGATGAATGCCGAGAATGCTTACACCGGTGCAAAAGAGGCAACGAATTGCGTGCATTCGTGAGTTTTTAGAGCTGTGTGGCGACGATTTTGGACGGAATTGTTACCGGAAGTGAGAGTTGGATCCATCACTATCAACCTGAGAGCAAATAAAGAACCCACGCAGTGGCTGTAAAAAGGGGCACCCTCACCCAAGAAATTCAAGATGCCGCAGTCAGCGGGAAAAATGATGGCGACTGTGTTTCGGGATGCAGAAGGTATTCTCTTAATTGAATACAAAGAAAAGAGTGTCAATATAACCGGAGAGAGCTACGAATTGAGTATTCAGCTACTGCGAGAAGCAATTAAAGAAAAAAGACATGGAAAATGGTCAAAAGACGTTCTTCTTTTGCAAGATATTGCTCCGGTACACCGAAATCAGATTTCAATGGCTGTTGTGACTGAGTGTGGCTTCCAAGAACTCAGCCGTCTACCATATAATCCAGATCTGACCCCTAACGACTACTTTTCATTCTCAAATCTAAAGAGAGAGTTGAGAAATAAAAAAATTCAAGATGATGAAGAAATGATGTCTGCTGTTTCATAGCATTTTTCAAGCAAACCAAAAGAATATTTTTTAAGTACAAAAAAGCTAAAATGTTAATGTGTACATATTTTTTCTGAATCTTAAAGACAATTTAAAAAAGTGTGAGTTAATGATTATTATTGTATTTTCATTAAAAAAAAAACGTATTAAATTATAGGTAACAATAATAGAATTAAAAGATTGATTTATCTATATTTGAAACTGAAGACAGCAAACACGATAACGTAATTTAAAAAAAAATGATTATTTTATCAATAACAGTCTTATCTGAAAAATTATAACACTGCACTTTATAATAGTGTATTACTAAACTAATATTTTCATAAACAAATCTGTAAAAATAAGATACAAACGCCCTTGGTGAAAAGGACATCAGCGTTCAAAACAATGTCATAAAAAGATCATCACAGATATCAATATACAAACTAATGTAGTACAATAGACCATAAAATTTGTAATTCAAAAGGTTAATTTTACTTTAGATTGATAATCCATTCTCAAACTACACATACGAGTACGATTATTATTAAGCAAACAGTACTGTAAAACAATTTAAATTAAGAATATTATATATATATATATATATATATATATATATATATATATATATATATATATATATATTAATACAATTCATTTATTTATGAAGCTGAAATATTATTTATAAACAATGATTATTTTAAAAAATTTACTTTTACAAATTAAATCGTCTAATAAAATTATAACTTTGTAAGCATTTTTGTAAAAATAAACACACGTGTAAATTCTATGTAATACTATTATTTAATTTACATTTTTTTAAGATACTTAACTGCAAGTATCATTGAATTCAAGCTTTAATGCCTTGTAAAATTTATTCTTATATTCGCATAATCTCTTATGCGAATAATTTATTGTTCATATGTTTGGTCGCCTTAAGACAAGTAAATAAGGAATTTTATTACGCAATAATTTGTTATGAAAACACGCTTGTATATGTAGTTAATTGTTGGAAGTCAAATATGCAAAAGATGTATTCGAATTTGTTCTTTGTTTAATAATTGAAAATAAATAAATGATTAACAATTCAGAAAATTAAAATTACTATTATTATTTTTAAAATTTCTCTGTCTGTAAGCCAAATAGTCTAAATAAGAAATTGAAAATAAAGTAAATAAAAAATTAAAACTGTAGATTTAAAATATAAATTGCAATTATGTTGTATTTGGCTATAAATTTTAATAATTGAATTTATTTATTTTTGTATATTTATTGAGTAGTTTCTTCATTTATTTAAATATTTTTATGTGACAATATATATATATATATATATATATATATATATATATATATATATATATATATATATATATATAAATAACGCATTGAAACTTATACAAATATATGTCAATTTAATATAACATATTTCGAAACGATTTGGTATTAAAAAAATGATCTAAATAATTAACCTAAAAACATTAAACGTTTCTAAATAAACACATGTGAAACGTTTGTAAACAAAAATTTTCTCAATAATTAACGCTACGTGATGTTTCAATTGTCTACATGTTTACATAGTAATTTAAATCTACTTTGTGACAAATAAAGTGATTAAAATGATTTCGTTGACAACTACACGTACTTATTTGCATACTTCTTAATTGTTGCCTACATATTTACTACGGATTTCGTCAGCATGACACGTAAGGTTAATTCAAACTATTTTATTTTTTCAATTCAATCAAATCATATAAAACGACGTTTCTGAAAGCATGCTCACTGGAGTCTTAGCGATTCCCAAGACTTTAGGTACTCGGTGGGAGTCTCCGTCATTTAAATATTATGGTTTTTAGATAATACTTTGATATATGTCTTTCTATACATAAAATAGTATTTAGTCACAAAAAAATTAAGGATAAAAAAAAGAATCTACTGACAGGTTTATATAGACATACTAAACACATATATATATATATATATATATATATATATATATATATATATAAACGATTACTTTGCTATATATTTGATAATAATTATAAAGGCATAATGAGTTTAAAAAATGTTTAATTTTTCGTTTGGTTGCATGTATAGACTTCTAATTGAGAAGTGAACGAGCGCAGCGAGCCTGGGGATTGGTGAGCGAAGCGATCAGGGGGAGAAGCCCCCTAGTATATATATATATATAGTAAAAAGTATATTTAAGAACCCCTACAATGAAACAATAAATTATATATTAAGTGTACAAACACTGAAATAACTCAATATATTTGTCGTCATTACAGAAAAAAATTGTATCTTCTAATTGTACGATTTTATTTCATGTTGCTGATCTATAAATTTTTTATTCATTTCATATCTAGTTTCAGTATGTAAATTATATCATTTGTTTTGAAATGAATTTTAATTGTATATTTAGCCTATTTTAACTCTTATCTATTTTAGAAATTAATGCATATAAAAAGAAACTTCAGATCCAATACATTTTTTATTATTACTTCTAAACTCATATATTTTTAAATAGACAAATTACAAATTTAAACAACTAATTGTTTAAATTTGTAATGTTATTTGTATGTCAAATGTAACATTTAATAAAATGTTCTTAAGGCATTGTTTTTTTTATAACATAGTTTTACAAATATTGGATAGAAGCACTATCAGAAAATTATAGAATTATATCAGTAGTTCAACAATGGGATTTATTTATCGGTCTAATCTTCACTCCCCCGAGATTATAAGGAAATGACTATCATAAATCTGAAACAGTTGAAGTATAAAGCTTTTCTATATACTCCTCACTATTCTACCTTATCTCTAACTGATTTTCATATTTTAGGTCCTTTGATAATGAGAAAATGCTTGCAAATAAAGAAAATCACTAAAAATTTTATTGTTCTTAAACATCAAGATTGTCGAAAATGAATTATCTGCGCTGAAAATCATAGAAAAAAAATGTTAAGCCGTTAGAAATAATCTTGATTAAGTAAATTAGCTTTGAGGATATGCAGATTTTTTAATATCGTCCTACAATATCTACTTTATGTGAAATAACATTGTATGATAATGTTTATTTCAATTTCTTTTAATAGAGAACAAAAATTAAATAAATCAAAATCTTTTACTTTTTATCAATAATTCAGTTGCACCACAGTGTTACGTATTTTTATACACTAAATACTATAATAAATGTAAAAAATCACAGTAAAAAAATGAAACACCACCTTTTTTATTGGTTTAAAGTAACTAAACATAACTTGACAGTAACTATTATGAAAAATAACAAATATATCTACACGTATACCAACAAAATAAAAATATGTCCATAGGAAATCACAGAACAAATTATTTTATATTTTCTGACACTGACTTTCAATCGAAAAATATTAAATTAACTCAGTAGTATTTATCTGATTAATGTTTATGAGAACACATTATACATTATCGCGTGTATTTGTATCTATAATGCAAAATTGCATTTTTAATTATCATATTAGCAACAATAGCCGCAGGACACGAAAACAATTTCAATTGTGCGTTTTTCATATCAAAAAAAAGTTGTCTAAAAACGAAATAATGCATGCGGCTATATTCATAACATTTTATTTTTTAAATAATATGTACACCTGTCTTGAACAGCATTTAAAAAATAAAAAAAGAATAATAGAACTACTATTCGAAAGCCAATTTACGGAATGCACATAAAAAACATCAGAAACATCGGGTGAACATTGTAACTGGTATAAATCGGTTATACTAGAAATTAATATCAAAAGTATACGAAAAACTGTCGATCAAAAAGTAACTTGACAAAAATTGGATCAATTAAACAACGATTATATTATACAGTTTGATCGTTCGTGGCACACAACGGAAGTAGTTTGCGTTTAGTTGTTATCAATTAAAAATTGATTAACAAAGACATAGAAGAAAAAATACGATTCGTATTTCGAAGAATTAGTTCAATTGATTATTTAACAGTAAGAGAAATTAATTGAGTTATACAAATAAGTACAACAATCGATATATATATATATATATATATATATATATATATATATATATATTCATTTATTTACTTTTTTCAAAGAACTTAATCATTTACATTATATTTCAGTACTATAACATGTCTTACATTACTTCTTATAAACATATTACTATACTATCAGTTACACAGTTCTTATATTAAGAATGTTATTCATAAATTACATATTATTGTACTTTCCGAATCATTCATCACTTTTCTCAAATATTTATCTTGTATCTGTATCCAGTTTAAGCTCTTTCTTTTCAACTCAAAACTTTAACATTAATATACGTGTCAATTATTTTTTTTAACTGCTTCATCCCTTTGTATTTCATAGCTAACTTCTCTATATATTATTCCAAGCTGCAAAGAATACGATTTAATTTGACGTTTTCATCTCATTTATTAATCCAAATTCATTTGCATAGTTTATTTTTCTCTATTTATCTTCAGTCTCTGCCTTATATTTTTTTTTTACATATTGAGCTCCGCATTTCTAATTATTTAGTAGTTGTGAGAAATTCACTGATTTTTACTTTTTTAATAGTATTCTCTCTGTACTTTTCCTCCCTTATTTTTATATTTTCAGTTATAGTAATAACCGTATCGAATAATTCGACTGATTAAATTTATCATCAGTTTCACAGCATATAAAAATATTAAAGAATTACAAAAAAAGAATAAATCAAACTACGATTAACTATTTAAATTACAAAAATTGTAATATTTATTTACAAAAAATAAGTACACTCACTTCTCGAACTACTCTAACCAAACAACATGTACAGGTAATCTACACGACTTTTAAATATATAAATAAATACGTATGTTTTTTAGTAAATGATTGGCCAAAAAAAGCTTTGCCTTTTTTTATTACGAACAAACGGATGTGTATATTCGACTTGGAGGTATTTATATGTTTACAAACACACATTGACGAAAATATGTGATATTAATTCATGCAGGAATGCATCTTAAAGTTCAGTGATTTTTTGGCCTCGAAATTTCGAACAGGATTATATTTTATTATTATGTAATCGTTCTTGTTAATGCTTTTTGTCAATTGCGAGATTTAATCATATTTTCTTAGAAGAACCACTTAATTGTTATTGTGATATTTAAATTCTTAGCATATTTTATGAATGGAATCTAGTATTAAAATGGTATATTGCAGTTTCATTTATTATAAGTAAATAATATGATGTAATTTAGGTGTACTTATATATATATATATATATATATATATATATATATATATATATATATATATATATATGTACTGTGTTCTTGATAAAATTTTACTTAATACAATACCGTAAATGGTTAATTATTAAAAATTAGTGATCTTAATTGTTTGACGATAACCAGCACTCATTTGAACCTCAAAATCAACCAACTTTATTAATATATTTTTTTTAATTATTAAACAATTATTTACAACTAAAAAACATGTAAATAAAAATTATTTTTGCTAATAACTTCGCTATTATCAGAACTATGTTTCTACTATAAATATGTGTTTATATATATATATATATATATATATATATATATATATATATATATATATATATATATATCGCCTTTCCGACGTGTCCACTGAAAAAACTTTCGAATATCCAGAAGGAATATTCTAGAACAAAAAGAAAAACAAATGTCTGTTTTCAAATTTTACTTTTTTTCTTATATATAAATATTATTCTTCACTAAGGCTCGTTTCAAGTTGATTTATTTCATATTAAAATAGGAAAATTGTGAAAATTTTTCTTGTCAAATATGTAATAACTATTTCGAAATATTCTTTATATTTGATGGTCATTGTTTAAACCTTTTAGGTCGATAACAATGTAAAAAGTCACACTCTCAATCTTATATATATATATATATATATATATATATATATATATATATATATATAGATAGATATAGGAAATGATCCAACAAAAAAATAAGCTACATATATCAGAAAAATTATAAAAAAAATGTGTAAAAATAAGAAATACTATACTATGTAATTTGTAATAATTTGTCATTTTGTAATGGATTGTCAATAAGTATATATATATACAAATATATATATATATATATATATATATATATATATATATATATATATATATATATAACAAATCAACTTACAAGACTTTTTCTTTTTTTTAAATAAATATTCATTAAAGACAAATAATTTTAATCGTTAAGTCACACACATTCAATTGACCAGTAACATCATACAAGACAAAAGATTGTTTCTTTTAACCTCACTGGTCAGCATACTCTTCCACATATGTTTTTTTTTATTTCTCCAGTGCACAGTATTAATTGAGCGGCATAGATGAATGTAATGATTGAGATATAATATACTCAGAATATTATCAAAAATCAAAAATGTGTTCTATAAAAATATAAAAACATTAATATTTGCTTTGAATATATATATATATATATATATATATATATATATATATATATATATATATATATATATATATATATGTATGTATGTATGTATGTATGTATGTATATGGCACAAATAAATTATAATAGCTGTGTGGATGAAAAGAAACAAAATCTTTACAAATTGAAGTTAATTGTAGATAAAGTTAATAATAATATATAAATGTACCTTTGTGCAATTTGTATAATGAATTAATGATAAAAACTGTTTAATTGTTATATATAACTGAAACAAATGTTTTACAAAATATACACTAAAAATTCATACAAACTGTTCCTTAAATATCGAAATACGTAAAGCAATGCTCCGTTTACTAATGACTTGGAATCTAGGAATGTTTTGAAGCTGTCTCCTTAGACCACAAAAATAATTTAACAAACTTTTAATACAAGATGCAACATACCTAGTGCTATTTAAAAAGTGCGAGTCAGTCGTGAGATTATTGGTCAGTAATCAAAAAATATCTATTAAAAATAGAATATTCATATGCATAATTGATATAACTTTTTTATAGTCTGTTTTTGTAGATAACATAGATTTTTAAATCTATGAACATTTTAATGAGTTATACACATTTTTTAAAAGTTTTCCTTCCTTTTTTTAATAAAAAATATACATTTTAAAATAAAATCAGGTAACATAAATAAGATTAATGAAATAAAATCTATTAAATGATAGGAGAAGAAACTGAAGATTATTAAGGAGGGGCAAAATAAATTCGGAAAGTCGAATACTAAAAGCCAGGCAATCGTAAATCAAAAATGAGAAATAGGAAATCACCGAAGAAGAAGGCTGTAAGCTGGAAGTCATCGAATCGGAAGAAAATTCCGAAACAGTATAGAAATATATATTTTCAATACCTTGATCATTAATTGAACATTTTTAATCAAAAATTTTGTTTCAGTTTATGGGTCCATTTGTGAAAGTTACCACATTTGGTTAACAAAATTGACATTATATAAGTGTGCATATATATATATATATATATATATATATATATATATATATATATATATATATATATATATGTGTGTGTGTATATATATATGCATATATATATATATATATATATATATATATAAAATACTAGACCTTTTTTAAGTTATGAAAAAATATAATTATATTTAATTTTGAACATAAGTTATTCTATCTCTCTTTGATATGACGTTTACAATGTTATATTTATCTGGGAAATTTAAAAACATCGTTACTACGGCATAATTCTTGTGGTGGGGTAATAAATGTTCGTATGGTTTTACGGTATGTAAAAGGTAAAATTGGTTTTGGCGCAATTAATAATCGGCAGAAAGTTCAACTATTGTCTGTTGATAACAGAAAAATAAATTTTATCAATGAAAAACACAAGTTCATCCACTTGTGTTTATCTCTACATTTATACTTACTAATCATATTAAAATTAATTGGCTTTAAAACTTAACCTATATTTTTCACGGCCGCTAGTACTTCTATTCAATGTAATACTTATAAATGGTAAATACTTTTTAGTTTACCATTTTATTTCTTTCCTTTGGTACGCAAATCATAATTTACACTTATCTCGTTATTTTTATAAAATGTACATAGAAGTGATTAAATAGGTTATGTACTCTCTGTATTATTATTATTTAATAATTAAGATGTTAATATTTAATTATTTTTATAGTTCTTCATTCAGTGTTTACATGTTTTTCCGGTATTTATTTTAATTTTCTCATTTATACTTGTTACACATTTTCAATATCGTTTATTTTTTTACAGTACAATAAAATAAATGAAATGTTCACATAGATTTAATATTATATCAATTTTAATTGAGTATTAGTTTGTGGTTATTAAATTATAAATATTTTAGACTTGATATTTTTGTTAATTTAAAATGCCCCGAGGAAAAGCATTAAAAAGAGGTCAAAGCTCTGCAACGACAGCTGTATCACCAAAAAAGAAAAAAGGTAGATAAAGATAAATTATATAAATAAATAATTTGAAGAGTACAGGGATGATATTTTATTTTTAGTGGAAAAAGTAATTCACAACTCTGGGACACCAATTGAAAATGGAAAAGTCTTAAAACGAACAAAAGATAAAGTTATCGAAATTGAACCTAAGCCATTGTTAACGCGCTCTGACAGTGAAGGAGGACTATTATTTGCTTTTGGTTCTGGAGATGTTGGTCAGTTAGGATTAGGAGAAGATATTTTAGAAAAATCAAGACCAGCTCTAATACCAGACTTCAAAGATGTTGTTGAAATATGTGCTGGTGGCATGCACAATATATGTTTAATGAAAAATGGTTCGGTGTGTTTTGTTTGATAATTTTAAACTAATTCTGAAAATGTATGATATAATTGTGTATATTGCTATATACCACCTATATATGTATATATATATATATATATATATATACATGTGAATGTTTACATTTATATCTTTTTATATAAAACACATGCATATAAAACATAAATAGATACATGCATATATTTTATATAGATACAAAATTTTAAATAGCAAGAAAATGTGTATAAAATTTTCATAACTAAATTTATTTATGTAATAATACTTTTTCATCTGTATTAAAATGAAAATTCAGTATCTGTTACAAAATATAATTTTTCTACTTTTATTTTATTAGGTATATTCCTGGGGTTGTAATGATGAAGGAGCATTAGGTAGAACAGATTCAGAATTTGTTCCAGGTCTTATAAAATTACCTGCTCCAGCAATCATGGTATCAGCTGGTGACTCACATTCTGCTGCGTTGCTAGAAGATTATCGTGTATTTGCATGGGGAAGTTTCAGGGTAAGCATAAATAAAATGAAAACTTATAAAAATATTTTAATATTTACTTATTAGGATGCCAGCGGTAATATGGGTTTAATGAAACAAGGAATTGAAAAGGAACCAGTAGAAATAATGCCAAACCATTTTTTCACAAAAATTGCATCAGGATCAGATCATTTGGTTTTATTATCAGATAAAGGTGAATTGTATACAATGGGTTGTGGACAGCAAGGTCAATTAGGAAGGTTATCATCTCGTGAAACAGTTAGAGAAAGACGATTTGGAATTGGTTTGTTTTCTTTAACTATGTTATGTCTGTTTTTTTTTAGTATAAAGCATTTTATTAATTGTATGATATACAAACTATGTTTTGAAACAACCATTCTTTGAACTTTAAATTTATTCATGATGTATGCTCTTAAGGAATTTAATTTTATTTTAGTTTCATCACTTCAACCAAACCTTGTTTCTATAAAAACAAAAAAGAAAATAAAATGTAACAATATATGGGCAAGTACTTATGGAACATTTGTTTCTGATAAAGAGACAGGGGCAATTTATGTTTTCGGGCTCAATAACTATCATCAAATAGGTACAGAAAATCAAGATTCTTTAAAACTTATATTTTATTATACTTTTGCAAGTATTAGAACTTTCAGTATGATTAGAATTATATGTGTTTATATAAAATTAATTAATTTAATGTAGGTATTCTTTTTGTATTTTTTTTCATTTTGTATTGTACTGATATGTGTTTATATGTGTGTGTAAAATAGTTTCTTTTTAGGTTTAAGTAAAGAAGAAGCTTACTTCCGTCCAACCGAAAGTAAAATGTTCACAGGAAAAACTTGGAAAAAAATTTCTGGAGGTTTACATCATACAGTAGCATTAGATGAAAATGGTAAAGTGTATGCTTTAGGTCGTAAAGAATATGGTCGGTTGGGCTTGGGAGAAAACTGTGAAGATGCTACAGAACTCACGTTAATACCAAAATTTCAAGATAAAAAATGTGTTGATGTATCGTGCGGATCTACTACGTCATATGCAGTCACCGAGGATGGTAATATTCACAATTTCAGTAAATTTGAATTAATATTCTTTTTCAAGTTACAAAATAGATGTAATTGATCGTATGCTAATGAAACTATTATATAATTAAATTAACTTTAGGTGAACTATACTCGTGGGGCATGGGATCAAATGGAGCTCTTGGTTTAGGTAATGATGATGATGATGCATATGAACCCAAGCTAGTAAAAAGTAAACAATTGTTAGATCATGTAGTGTTAAATGTGTCTAGTGGTGGACAACATGCAATACTTATAGCAAAAAAAAATAAAACACCTGTTCAAGAAGACACTAAACCAAATATTGAAAGTGAATTGTAAATTTAATATTTTAATATTGCATGAATTTTTAAACTCACAATTATGCAAATTTGTATTATTTAAATAAATGAAAACACACTTTTTTGATCCTTATTTAATTGTATATATTCATATAATTAAATATATTTTCTTTTAGTAAATAATGTTCTGTTTTTATGTATTGACTTATTTTTATAAAAAAATTAAAATGTATGAATTTTTTTATTGTAATTTTGGCCATGAAATAAAAAAGATCGTATTTAAAAAAAATTAAATAATATAATTTCTCTTTAGAAAATATAATTTGTTTAAATCATTAGCATTTTAAAAATCCTACAACAGGGCAAATTTCTCTATTTTTATGCTTATATTTTAATTTTCTTTTAAAAAAAGTTTTTATGTACATTTTGCAATATTCATCTTTATAAGCAAATAATTTAAATTTCAATAAGAATTTTGCTATTTACTTTTTTGATTTTTTAAATCATTAAATCAAATGATATTTAAGCAATTATACATTTGATAGGATTTTTTTAATAGTTTCTATTTTCATTCTTTAATAAAATAAAGTGAAAATATAAGATAATTAGTATAATAATAGTTTTTAACTTAATATAAATTAATAAAATGTAAATTTATATTTAAACACATTTTGATCAATATATAACTTGTTTTAAATCAGGAGAAAAATGTAATTTTTTTTATTACATTTCAGTTCAATTATGTTTTAAATGCTAAAAATGTTTTTTCTGTAATTTAAAAATATAAAAGGTATAATTATTCAGAAAAGAAATATGAAAATTGGTAATAAAATATAAATTATCTATATTAAATGATAATTACATTTTACCTATTTGCATTATCTGATATTGATAACATTTTTGAATCTGTAATATTAGCAAGAAATAAAGTTTACCGATACATGTGTTTATGTCAAAATGTCAATTTAAAGGAATCCCGCGAAAAACATAACCTTTTTAACATAGATGAAGGCTCTATGCTTTTTAATATTATGTTATTATACCTTACTAGTAGACATTATTTAACTCTAACAATAATTTTAAAATGTTATAATTATACATAACATAGTTATAATTTTAATGGGTTTATTAAAATTAACAAAGTGTAGCATTTCAGTATTTTATAGATGCTATAGTAAAAATTTGAAAATGAAATATTTGAATGTGGCAGAAAAAAATGATGCAGCGAAAAATATTGCTGGATTTTTATCAAGAGGAAATTTAAAACGAGTACTGTAAAGTGGAATGAAAGTCACTTTTTTATATAATAACATAAATTTTATTTTCTAGCGAGAAGGGTTTTCGGTTTATAACAAAATATACGAATTTGATACACAAGTTTTCAATCAGAATGTTAATATGATTATGACATCTGTATCAGGACATCTTCTTAATTATGAATTTATTGGAACATATCGTAACTGGAATGCATGTAATCCTTTAGATTTATTCAGTGCTCCTGTATTAAAAGTGTGTTTAAAAGATTATGAAAAGATTAAAGTATGTTTTTATACATTTTATAATTTTTAGATAATGTGTATTTTATGTATATTTTAAATAATTCTGAGATTTATATTACAATACACTAAATTTATTTTCAGAGAACCATTGAAAGAGAAATTCGTTTTTGTAATGCTTTAATCATCTGGACCGATTGTGATCGTGAAGGAGAAAATATTGGCTTTGAAATTATTAATGTTTGTAAAAATATCAAACCAAATATAAGAGTATATAGAGCACGTTTTTCTGAAATTACTGCACCTTCTGTTTTTAGAGCTTTAAATACATTAGAAGAACCAAATAAAAATGTAAATGATTCTGTAGATGTTCGACAAGAACTTGACTTAAGAATAGGTTAGATGAATGTAATAATATTTTTAAGGAATATTTGTTTTTCATCTTTAAAGAACTTTTACATAACAAAATAGAGCATTATTTTAAATATAAATAAGATATGTAAAAATATAAGATTAATTAATTATATGTAATAATTTTTATATTATTTTTTTATTTCATCAAATATTTTGTTATTTATATATATATATATATACATACACACACATACATACATGAATGTTTGTTTATATTATTCCTCCATTTTAATAAAGGTGCTGCTTTTACTCGTTTACAAACACTAAGATTGCAGAAATCTTTTCCAAATATTCTTTCTGATAATCTAATCAGTTATGGAAGTTGCCAATTTCCTACTTTGGGTTTTGTTGTGGACCGATATAAAGCTGCTGAAGACTTTATACCAGAAGCTTTTTGGAAAATCAAAAGTAATAATTTTTTGGAATAGTTTTTTTATTAATTTTATATACATACAATGCTTCTAAATTGTAATTATATTCCAAGAAAATATGTATTTTAATTACATTTTATTGTATTCTTCTTGTAATATATAGAACAGTGTAATACTCATTACATATAATTTCAGTGTGTCATACAATTAATGATTTGACGGTTGAATTCTTGTGGAGTAGAAACAGATTGTTTGAGAAGCGTTTAGTTGAGGTTTTATTGGATACTTGCTTAGATAATCCTACTGCCACAGTTACTTCCGTTATTACTAAACCCAAAAGCAAGTGGAGACCTTTACCACTGGATACTGTTGTATGTATATTCGTACATATACTTCTTAAACTTTGATATTTGTCATTATTATATATAAAATTTTTAATCATAGGAAATGGAAAAAGCAGCCTCTCGATTACTTCATATGGATGCAAAAACAGCTATGAAAATAGCAGAAAAACTCTACACGCAAGGTTTCATAAGTTATCCACGTACTGAAACAAATATATTTCCAAAAGAATTAAATTTAACACCTTTAATACAAAATCAAATTCCAAATCCTGCATGGGGACAATTTGTAAATCGAATCA
The DNA here is from genome assembly GCA_034766995.1 of Acanthacorydalis orientalis. Classification (NCBI taxonomy): domain Eukaryota; kingdom Metazoa; phylum Arthropoda; class Insecta; order Megaloptera; family Corydalidae; genus Acanthacorydalis; species Acanthacorydalis orientalis. Next base: position 6,314,302 of record CM068316.1, on the reverse strand, counting down.
TTGAGTGGGGTGGACCTTCTCCACGTCAAGGCAAGAAATCTGATCAAGCACATCCGCCAATACATCCCATAAAATATACTGACAGTTTATCTGGAAATGACAAGAAACTTTATGAGTTTATTGTAAGACACTTCTTAGCTTGCTGTTCTAAAGATGCTCAAGGTCTTGAAACAATTGTAAAAGTGGATATTGAAAGAGAAATGTTTGAAGCAAAAGGTTTACTGATCATTGAAAGAAATTATTTAGATGTCTATATTTATGAAAAATGGAATGCAAAAGAAATACATATTTATCAAGAAGGGCAGCAGTTTGAACCTACCTTTTTAGATATAGTGGGTAACAAAAAGATACTTCCGTTATATACTTAACTTTTTATGTTTAAAACTAATTCAGTATTATATTTCATTATAAATTTTTATAAAAGTATATTTATTTTAGGTAGAAGGTGCAACAACAGCACCTCAACTACTTACAGAAGCTGAACTAATTGGACTTATGGAAAAACATGGAATAGGAACAGATGCAACACATGCAGAGCACATTGCAACTATTATATCTCGTAATTATATCGGAAAACTTGATGACGGGCCATACCTTACACCTGGTTTACTTGGAATGGGCTTGGTTGAAGGGTTAGTATCATAATAAATATGTTTTATTGATAATTTTAGTTCATATATATATATATATATATGAATGTATGTATGTATATATGTAAATATTGGATATTATTTGTAAAATATTGTTTCATAGATATGACAGAATTGGTTTAGAGATATCTTTAGCAAAACCGAACCTTCGTGCAGAACTTGAAGCTGATTTAAAAAGAATTTGTGATGGATTAAAAGATCCTCAAGTTGTGTTACGAGAGCAAATTGCTAAATATCGTGAAGTTTACCGAACAGTAATTACTCGTTTGAATTTAATAGATTCAGCTATAGGACTAAGGTTACAAGTTGAACCAGCAGAAAATATTGCAAATGCAGTACCCCAAATTACTAATTTGCCAAGTTCACCCTTTAAGTGTCCAAAATGTGGATATGATATGGTTATACGAGACAGAAAAAATAATCAAGGGAAGTATATAGGATGTGTTATGTATCCAACATGTAAGAATGTTGTGTGGTTACCAGGTGAAATTAAAAATCTTCATGTAACAGATCAGTCATGTTCTACGGTAAGAAAAAATATTTGTAATTATGTTTGTGTATCTCTCTCTCTCGCTCTATGTGTGTGTGTGTGTTTATGTATGTATGTATGTATGTATATATATATATACATATATGTATGTATTTATATTAGATTTAATCAGTTTTTTACTAAAACCATACTTAAACAAGTTGAAATTTTGAGTAATTTAAATAATTGTTATTATGTATTTAAAGAAATTGTTCTTTTTAATATACATTTGTTTTAAAATATTAATATAATTTTTGAATTTATTAAGTGTGGCTCAACATATAAGAAACTTAAATTTGAATTCATTCGTCCCACATATGGTACATATATAAGTCCACATATAGCTTGTCTTGGAGGATGCGATAGGAATATACTAATGGATTTCAATATTAATATTAATAGTGTTTGTAAAAGTAAGTTGCTATTTATCTTTTAATTATGATAACATAAATAAAATATACATAAATTCTCAGATATCACTGAACAAAATTCACAACCTGCTTCTAATAATACAAATTTGGACAGTGGTGTTGGATCATCTGTTTCACAAACTCCAGTAGCTAGAAATGGAACAACTTTACATAATTGGTTAACAACAAATACTGAAAGTAGAATAACTGTTGCAAATAATGTATTACAAAATACAAATAGGCAAGATAATATACCAAGTAATCACAGAAATATAAATTTTCATAATAATGTTTCAAATAATACTCCTACCCACTTAACCAATTCACATCCAAGAACAATCACTCATCCTACAAGGAACAATAATATAAGTAATAATATTAATACAGAAAGTTCGAGTAATGATTCTAGACAAAATACATCTGACATTACATTTAGTTGGGGAACACTAACAAATAGAACAAATGAAGACAGACCACAGCAAAGCATGCAAACAAATGATAATTATAATGGAATTGTATGTATTTGTAATCAACCAGCTAAACAATTCACAGTACGTAAAGAAGGACCTAATAAAGGTAAAAGAAAATGAAATTTAAGTAACTCCGCTTTTGTTTCATAACTACTGTTTCATATAAATATGTAATTAAGTTAAAATACAAAATTTAAGTAGTTTAATAACCATATATATAAATATTTTTTAGGTCGATTATTTTATAAATGTGGTGTAAGACAAGAAAATGGAGGCTGTGATTTCTTTATCTGGGGGCCAGATGAAGATCCGAATCAACCATCCACATCAAATTATAATCCAAATAATAGAAATAATTTAAATCATGTACCATCTACAAATGCTACTTTATCAAATGTTGAAAGAGGAGAAATCTTATGCAACTGTAAAATACCTGCTGTAAGGTATATACATTTTTTATATTTATAAAATTCTGTGTATGATTATATGTAAGTTATATACGTGTATGTATGTGTGTTGTTAAGACGGACAGTACAAAGAGATACGCCAAACAAGGGTCGATCATTTTATGTTTGCTCCAAACCTCAAGCAAATCAATGTCAGTTTTTCAAATGGGCTGATGAAGATAATTTAGGTACTAATAATAATGATACTGATGATTGGGGTGGTGGAGGAGGTGGAGGTGGAAATGGAGGTTCTGGTGGAACAGGAGCAGCAAACTGGAATTCTGCTTGGAGAGGCCCTTCAAGCACAAATAGTTGGAATACATCAGAAAATTCAAGGTCAAATAATTCTTGGCAGGGAAGAGGAGGAAATAAATTTAGTAAAAAAAGAAAGTTAAGTAATTCAGATCCTGTAAAGCCACTGAACAAAGGAAAACGAAAATGTGGATTATGTGGTGAAGAAGGTTAATATGCACATTGTTTTATTTTTTTCAACAATTATCTTATTTAGCAATTTTTATTTATTTTTTATTTGGCAATCATATTTTAAAGTATAATACATTTATTATCAAACTTTAACTTGAATGTTAAAAAGAAAACATTTTTGCATGTATTTATTATATTTGTTTTTAAATTTCAGGTCACATTCGATCAAAATGTCCAAATAAGTAATAATTTAATTTTGAAATAATAATTTTAATGTAAATATTGAAATTTAATATATTTTATAAGTAACTTGTGTGTAATTAATATTTAGTTTTTTACTTATGTACATATTGACATTTATTTATAACGACATATTAGATGATTTGAAGACAAACATTCATTCTTGATAAAAAAAAATGTTAATTAAAATTTTTAATAATAAGCATTATAAATTAATAACTTTTTATATTTAAGCGATTTATGTGCGTGTGTATATATATATATATATATATATATATATATATATATATATATATATATATATATATAAAGCATAAGTTATTTACTTATTTGTGAAATAACTTCAATATTTAAAATAAGATTACAGCAGTTTTCCTTAAAAACCAAACTAGTGTAATGCAATGTAAACTTTAATTTCCCACCAATACTCATACCAACCACAAACAAATACATATTGTCTATGTCATATGTAACATCTGTCAAGTAATTATTATCAAATGTAACTATCAGCGTTTTATTGAACATTTAGTACGACTAATTCCTAGTTGAATGGATTTAGCGTTTAATCTAATTATATTTTATATAAAACGACATGGGTGTCGTTGACAGTCGAGGTTAACGTTCTCATCGACTTTATAAGTTTCAAAAGTTAATGTCATTTTTTATTTCATATGTTATGAAGCCGCGTTGGCATGTCAGATATAGATATAAATGCGGAAAATTGTCGGTCAAGTGTGGTGATCGACGTAACCCCAACAAGTGTTGCTGACAATGCTGTTGAAGAAAAGCAATCTTCCGCAAATAATAAACAATCAGTTAGTGAAGAGGGTGAACAACCCTCAAAAAATCAGTCTACTCAGTCATCTCCTGTACAACAATCACAGAAACGTATAATAAATAAAATGTATAATATTTGTAGTGAATTTTGCTTCATTATGGCATTGGTCATTACTACTTATGCCGCTTTTCAAGAAAGGTATAAATGCTGTATTTTCATGTACAGTATTATATATTTTAATAGGAATTTGTTTTATTCAAATAAATTTTTAGACCTCCAAAAATATCGCGACCTCCAGCTCCAAGACCTTTCTTTCCTGAAGGCTCTTTGGTTTCTGATTGGTTTAGAGGAGAGTTGGGTAGAGCTATGTTAAGTATTATTCAGGAAGATATTTCATTTGTTATGTACTATGCTCCTTGGGATGCAGAAAGTCAAACTGTAAGAAAAGAATTTGATATAGCTGCAAGTTTTTTGTATAAAGAGGTACATATTTATTTATTTATTTATACCTTAAGTTTGTTACAAAAATGTAAAATTAGTACATTTTTGATCAATTTAGCATATCGTGATATCAATTTTTAATAACAGATTTTTAGTATTAAATTCCGTGTAAGTATTCCAAACAAGTAAGTGAAAAATCCTATAGTTTATTTCTAAAAATTATTAAAATATATTTTTAAATTAATTTGTGTACTTAAAAATTGTAAGTTTGTAAATAATGAAAAAGAGTTATCAAAAATAATCAAATTTGTGAAAATCTATAATGAAAAATGTAATTTTTTTAGGTTCATTTTACAGCAATAAATTGCTGGCAACCCGGTAGTGATTGTGCATTACAAAGATTCGGCAATCGTTTCTGGCCTGGTTTAATCGCTCATGTTGGAGAACAAGGATTGATATATAATGGACCATGTACTGCACCGTATATGATTCGCTTTCTTCGTAATTTAGCTATGCCTTTACGTCGCATTACAAGTTATAATGAATTATATGAACTACTTGGCAATCATGATGTGAGTGATTTTTTGAAAAAATACCTAATGTTTAAATTTCTAATTATTATTAACTATTTATAAAGTGTAAAATCACACTCTGATTTATTAATATATCTAGAGTTTCATAATTTAAATTTAATTTCAGGCCGTTGTGCATGGTACTGCAACTACATCAACTCAGTATTCAGTTTTATATTCAACTGCATTGCATTTATTAGAGCGTGATCCATTGCAAGAAGTTATTGTGACTGTATCTACTGTATCATTAACTTACTTACCTTCACCTTCATTAGAACTTTTTCTGTGGAATACTACACTTGTAAGTTATAATCTAATAATGTTAAATTATATATTGACAAAAGTATATTGAACTTTATAAGAATTAAAAAAAATATATAGCCTGAAATTTGTGGAAATATAATTTTCACATACATTCTAAATTTATTAAAAAAACTAAGTAATATTTTTATTGAAAGGTATATCCAAAACATGGTAATTGGACATCAACTGCTTTAACAACATGGATACTTAATAATTTAGATCGGCCTCTAAATTGGTTGTATCCATTAAACTATTTAAAAAGTCAATATTTATCATCACACCTTCAACCAGGCCCAGCATTAATATTATTTACTCCACGAAATCCACTACTTCCAAGAGATTCATATTATCAAGTGGTATATTTATTTTCATGATAGTATATTATTAGCAGAATGTTCATTTTTTTTTTCAATTTTCAGCTACGCGAATTAGCCATATGTTACAGTTGTAATTCTCCGTCACTTTTTTCATATTTTGCACATCGATATCGTATGTATAATAAATATAAATTCTGCAATTTAAAATACAGGATAATAATTTAAAATAAATATTTCAGTTGATGATTGGAAATTAGAATTACAAATTGCTGAGTGCACTGGACAAGAAAAGAATACTGTTTCACGTAAAGAACATATGAAAGAGAATTCTGTTTTCTTTTCACATTGGCCAAAAACTCATTTACCAAATTCTTATAATATTTGTGCTAATCACCAAAAATTTACTGATCATGCTGGATTTGATATTGGCCATTGTTGGTCTAAATTGTCAAATAACAAATGTGCTGAATGTAATCTAACAAAAAAAAACATTGTTGATGAAAGCACATGTAGTACTGATTCTAAATCACAGAAAAAGCGAAAATCTAAAGTCATCACATCAATTTTAAATACTGAAAATGATCCTCGATCTCCAGTAAACTTATTAAAAGGATCTAAAATTGAGACCTGCAGGTATAAAGTCTATTGACATTAATTCATGTTTTTTATTTCGTTTAAAATTTAATTTTTTTTAGAATGATTCGTGCTGCTTATAAAGTTCATGAACCTATTTTTTATAATCAAGATAATACTTTTATATTAAATGACAGTCAAATTTCATCGTGTGGTATGAATGTCACTTTATCAATATTGGCAATTGATTCTTTGCAATTCCCAGAATTTGCCAATGCATTAGGTATAGATATATCATCAAAACCTGATCATACTGAAGCAGTTATTATAGATGCAAATGTATGTATAGTATAAAAATGTGATATAACAAATAGAATTACTTAATAAAATAATCTTATAATTGTAGCGTGAAAGTCATTTCATTATGAATAAGACATTTTCTCTTTTGAATCTACGCAATTTTATTTTAAATTTTACATCGAATAGTCTAACACATAAAATTAGTTCAAAAGTAGAACCACTCAAACGTACATTATTGTATAAAAATGCAAATTGTAATAACAATCATAGAAATTATTGTAAAGATAATAACACAGTTTGTTTAATGGAACTTACTTCAGAAACATTCTTAAACACTGTAATTGAAACTAAAAAGGTAAGGTAATATTTTTAATATATAATTCACTTGAATTGTATCTGTGATTTATTCAAATTTTTGTATGTTATTTTTTAGGCATTTGTTTTATTATATTATAGTGCTCAATGTGCATTTTGTGCTGATGCATCTCGAACATTTTTAAGACTTGCTCAATTATTTTCATCTCTAAAACTATTACGTTTTGTTCGAATTGATGGTGAAACCCATACTTTGCCTTGGAACTATAATATGCCGTATTATCCTACTATTTTATTTGTACCAAGAAATCGGTAATATTGCCTGTAAAATTTGAAATAAAATTTTAAGCGATTCATCAAGTATGTTGTTCATGTAGTTTTTAAATTTCAGTAAAGCAGATAGTCGAGTTTTTCCACAAAATATTGCTAGAACAGTGCCTCATTTAATTAGTTTCATACTTGCAAACATAGAACCAGATCTACGTTTACATGCACTTTGGATATTATGTTATCAAAGCAAGGTAATAAATATTTTTTTAAGTATAAATGTACACTTCATATCATTAATTTTTTTAGATAAGAGAAGATCAAAAATCTTGTATAAGTAAAGTACGCCATGAATTTATTTCCTTAATTGATATATCAACAAGAGAATGGCGACGAACTGGTATGAAAAATGATCTTCAGTCCAGAGTTTTAATAAGACGAATCCAGCATTTGAAATCATTACAAATGCTCTTAGCTACAGCAAAATATAAAACTTCTATAAGGATAGCATTCGAAAAATTACATTCATCTTGGACAGTACAATCATCAGAACTAAGCTGACAAATAACGTGATATGTAGATTTGTCTAATTTAACTTCATTTTCTATTAAAAGATTTGTAGATGCACGGATAAACTTATTTTTATACTTATGATGGATATTGATATTTAAATTGTTCGAGTGATGTGCAAAACATTTAAGTTCATTAATTATTAATTTTGATAGTGAAACCACAATTTCTTACATAATGTGTGAGTGAATGTTGAATTTTTAAACCTTAAAACTAAGGTTTAATTATATGAAAAAATAGATAACTAGCTGTGCCATTCTACAGTAATAAAACATTAATTACAGGTGCTTTTATAATATATTCAATTTTATTCTAAATTCATTAAAAAGAATTTTTATTTAGTTACATTATTCAGAAATTATATTTTATATATATATATATATATATATATATATATATATATATATATATATATATATATATATGTAATACATAACACATACATAGATTCATAAAACAAAAAAAATTGAATTCAGATAGTTTTCTATTTTTGACAATATAATTAAAAATTGATTAATGAATATAAAAAAATAAGAACATATATCTGGTCATTAAAAACATGTAAAATAAACTAATTTATTACTAAACTGCTGACTTATATGTACAAAACAAAAATCAAACTGTATTGTTTTATTTATTACAAATAATACTGATTATTTATAAGATCATTTCTTAATGTAATATTTAATAAATAAAACTGTTATTATTTAAAATACTTAAAACATATTTTTTGTTAAATTAAATACTCATATTTAAGTGTAATGGGATTTATTTTTCTTTTTGAAATTAAAGTTCCTCCATTCCATATTAATATTTATTGTTATATTTAACGATAGGAGTAATGAATTTAAAAGTTATATTTGTAAAATAATTTTTAATTACATTGTTATGTACAGTTACTTTTGTATGTATTGATATTTATATTTGTGTTTAAATTTAAGAAAAATCTATACTCATTTACTCTTATAATTTATAATGATGAGTTTGTTCATTATAAAATATATTATTTTGTTTTTGTACATATTTGTTCTAAGAAAAATAATTGTCACGTGAGTAAAATGTAAATATCAATGAATTGGTTTCGTGTATTATTGTTATAAGAATTTTTATAAAGGGGCTTTATTATATTTTGTTGAAATTTTATTATATTTGATATATATATATATGTATATGTATATATATGTATATTTTTCATATAAATATAAATTTAATATGTACAAAAATATTTACATTATATATGTACTTGTATTAGTACATAAATACAATTATATATTATATAAAAACTTGGATTTATATTATTTCCTTAGATTAGCAAAATGCATAATTATTTTTAAATGCAATTAAAAAAGTATATATTTGCATATCTACACACAACAAACACGTGCATATATATATATATATATATATATATATATATATATATATATATATATATATATATATAATTTACACACATATATACACAGCATATTCTTTTTAATACCTTTTATAACTGCTTCGAATAAGACAAACCAATGAAGAAAGATTAGTCTGTGATTTACAAATATTACACTGGTTGGCAAACGTGGCTTAGAGCTTCCCAATATTTTATTCTATGGTTTTTATCTATCAGTGAACCAGACAAAATGGCAGCCAGCATTTTGAAAATTACGAATTCCTTACGTTTCTGTTCAAATAAAACTAGCCTTGTAAAGGTAAATTAAATTCTAAATAAGTTTTTTTTTATTAACTTATTAAAGCCCATAATTCATCGAATGTACTATTTGTATTATAGTAGATGCAGTTTCATTTGTAGATATATATATATATATATTTGTTTAGGTTATTTAATTATATAAGAATGTAGAATATTAAGTATTAATCTTTTAATCGAACACTGTAGCTGCTCATTATATTTAAATGTTATTATAATGTTCCAATAAGTATAGTTTTTAGGTCAAGTATGTTAGGAATTACTAAAAAAGATAGTTGACATTTTACCATAATCATATTTTAGTTGGATATAAAATGTAATAATATTTAAATGGTAGTGAAGATATATTTATAAGTTTCAATTACATGTGTGTGTGTGTATATGTATGTGTATATATATATATATATATATACACATACATACATACGTCTACATATATAAACATAATGTAATTTAATGATTAAAAATATACATTTTCTTTCTTAAATTTCTATTAAATATTTATTATGTTTTTAATGCAAAAATGAATGAAATGTTCTGTATCATTTTTAATATTATATCATTTTATGAAGTAAAAGATATTAGTTCATATAATACAGTATATTTTTATGTCTATATATATATATATATATATATATATATATATATATATATATATATATATATATGTATGTATGTTACCAATGTAAATAAATTTCTAATATTTTATAAAATGTAATTAAGACCCAGAAGTTATGGCGATCCTTATCAAGTGCTGCAACATTAAAAGAAACATTGATTAATGTGCCTCCAACATTGAGTACAACATTAGATTCAGGGTTAAGAGTAGCAACAGAGGACTCTGGTGCTCCTACAGCAACTGTTGGATTGTGGATCGATGCAGGAAGTCGATATGAAAACAGTGACAATAATGGTGTTGCACATTTTCTCGAACATATGGCGTTTAAAGGGACACAAAAACGTTCACAAACTGATCTAGAGTTACAAGTTGAAGATATTGGTGCTCACCTTAATGCTTACACAAGTCGAGAACAGACTGTGTTTTATGCTAAATGTTTGTCAACTGATGTACCAAAAGCTGTTGAAATTTTAGCTGATATAATTCAGAATTCAAAACTTGGTGAGGCAGAAATTGAAAGGGAAAGAGGTGTTATTTTACGAGAAATGCAAGAAGTTGAGTCAAATTTACAAGAAGTTGTTTTTGATCATTTGCATGCAACTGCTTATCAAGGAACACCGCTAGGAAATACAATTCTAGGACCCACTAAAAATATTAAGTAAATATAAGTTTTTTTTTATTTAATAATCTACATTATATTTATTCACTATAAATAAAATGAATTAAATATCTTTCAATTTATACATGCATATGTATAGTTGTACAATGATAAATAATATTTTATGAATATGTGTGTGTGTATATATATATATGTATATATATACATATATACATACATACACGCACATAGAGGGTAGTTATTTGTATGTATGTAAATGAAATCTATTTCTTTTAATAGATGCATATCAAGATCTGATTTACAACAGTATATCTCTGATCATTACAAAGCATCTCGTATTGTATTAGCAGCTGCAGGAGGTGTTAAACATGAAGATTTAATTAATCTTGCTAACACTCATCTTAAAAATCTTGGCAACACTTACACCAATGAAATACCAGAGCTTACTCCCTGCCGATTTACAGGATCTGAAATCAGGGTCCGTGATGATTCTATTCCTTTAGCACATGTTGCTATTGCACTTGAAGGGTGTGGTTGGCCAGATCCTGACAACTTAACATTAATGGTTGCAAATACTTTAGTTGGTGCTTGGGACCGTAGTCAAGGAGGTGCTTTGAATAATGCTGGTCGTCTTGCTCTTGCTTGTGCACAAAGCAGTGAGTATTCCCCAGAATGAAATTAGTTTACATTGCAAAGTAAATTTAATTTTTTTACAGATCTGTGCCACAGTTATCAATCATTTAATACTTGTTATAAAGATACGGGTCTCTGGGGAATCTATTTTGTATGTGACCCAATGAAATGTGAAGTGAGTGGTTTTCAAAATAGATTTATTTTGATGACAAACGTACCTTTTTAACTTTACGTATATGTTTTGTTAATAAAAATGATGATTTTTATTGTTTGTATTTATACACAGGATATGTTATATAATGTCCAAACTGAATGGATGCGTCTCTGCACGACTATTACAGACAGTGAAGTAGCAAGAGCTAAAAACTTATTAAAAACAAATTTATTACTTCAGCTTGATGGAACAACTCCAGTGTGTGAAGACATTGGGCGTCAAACTTTATGTTATGGTAGAAGAATACCCCTTCATGAATTAACTCATCGTATCGAAGTATGTTCACTTATATTAAATTTTTATTATCTTTAAATAAGTTTTGAAAATACAAAATTCTTCTTAGTTCATTTTTGGTTTAAAACAGACAAAAATATTAACTTTCAAATAGTTCTAAAACAATTATAATGACTTTTTAGTGTATTTCGGTACAAAATGTGCGGGATGTTGCTATGAAATACATTTATGATCGTTGTCCGGCTGTTGCAGCTGTTGGACCCGTAGAAAACTTACCCGAGTACAATCGTATCCGTTCAAGCATGTACTGGCTACGTGTCTAAGTGGTTCATCTAGATTCTTTGTTTTTCAGCAAATGTTAATATTCTAATACAAATGACAAAACATCTAAATTTGTTTTATAAACTTTTGGCTAATTTATTTTAATCTAATGAATATAGTAACTCATTTATTGGTCTTGAATCAACAGTTAGAGTAATGTATAAGGAACTTTGTGTATGTATATTTCAGATTATTTATAAAATAAATTTGTTTATTAACAATTAATATTTTCAGTTACCCCAAACCTGTTATATATTAACTTAGCATTAAGATGAATTAAATTTAGACTTCATAAATTGTAAAAATTTAATTTACTTTTGCATCCTGTTTCCTAAAAAAATTCAAATTTATATATTTTTTGTACTAATTTCACAATACACTTGAAAAAAAATGCTTCTACATAAACATTTCAAGATATTTTATAAAAATACTGACAATTTTTTACACGTTACAAAACTTAACTTTTACTTGAATAAATTTTAATCAGACTTCCTATAAATAATCACAACTTTATATATTTATTAACTTATAAACACAATTTTCATAAAATAAAATTTATGAAGAAAACACTGATTTATTAGCAAACCATTTAATACACATTTATAATATACATTCAATATAAAAGTTTGTCAATTTGTATGCATTAAATAATTTGCAGGAATAAATTAATATTCATTCATTTTCCTGTGAACGTAATCTTGCATTTGCATTTGTTACTCTTATACTTAATTGTTGTGCACGTTCCACGATCAATTTTCGTTTTTTTGCAGACACACCATGGGCAACTTCAGCACAGAATTTACGATTTTGCATCATCAGAACTTCTAATTCCTAAAAGATATAATGAACATATAAACTTACTTTTAGTTCAAAATATTTGCTTAATACATAGCAACATATAATCTCAGATAAAAATTGCTACATTGTTATTCAGTCGCAAATTACCACAAAAACATCATTGAAATCATTATAAACTAAGTAAATTCGTTATTATACTTACTCTAACATTATGAACGAGTACTTTGCGGAAACCAGTAGGTAACATATGACGAGTTTTCGAATTTGAACCATAACCAATATTTGGCATCAAATATTGGCCTTTAAAACGTCTGCGCACCCTATTATCAATACCTTTCGGTTTACGCCAGTTACGCTAAAATAATATTAGTACAAACAAAAATTCTGAACATAACCATAAATTAAATACCTTTAGTTTATGGTATCTATCAGACTGATGACGTATAAACTTTTTTGTTCTCTTCTTGACGATTTTAGGTCTATAAACCGGTCGAATAGACATTTTAATATCTAAAACAATGAAAAATTTATTTATAAATTACAATATGAACATGTTCAAAATTCACTTAAAAACAAATTAATGTTAAGAACAAAACTATCAGTACAATGATATGATAATGTTATACTATATTCTCAAATTTCTGAAGTATACGTAACAAAAACGGACGAAGGATGATTAAAATAAATAAAGATTTTATACCTTGTTTTTCAACCTTCGTAGACTACACGTTGAAAATTATCTGAAAAAGGTTCAGTGTGAAGTGCACTCCAAAAACATTCATTATTAAAATACTAATAAGATAGATAACATAAAAATCCCAAGTATACAAAAATATATATTTTGCTTTTTTTTGGTATTATATAAATATTTATATAATATTTTATTTATTTATATATATATATATATATATATATATATATATATATATATATATATATATATATATTGTACATATGTTTGTTTATAAGCAACAACATAGACTTTCATTATATAAATAGAATTTATATATTTTCATGGAACTTGTTGATTTTTGAACAAATTAATTTTATTTATATATTTTTTCTCTTTGAAGATATTTAAACAATTTATATGAAGTCTATAACAAATATAAGTCATTATGGAAAAAAGAAATTCAGTATGTTAATTTAAAATTTAAGTAAAATTATGAAAAAATATAAATAAGACTGATTAAGAATATATATTAAGTTCTGTTAACATTAACTTTTAAAATACATTCAAATTAAATTGAAATAGTAATATTTAAGTCGTATTTACAATTTATAATTATTAAATGTGCAATGTAATTTTTTGATATTTTTAAATTGTATTTACGATTAATGTAACTAGACTATAACAAGAAGTATTCTCTTTGTAACTTAAATGATATAAATAAATCTAAATGTTGTTCGGAATGTTTTTTAAAGAAAAATAAATTTATAAAAATTAAATAAATACTGAATTTAATAGGTGATTCTGTAACTTATTCCACCTACTGTCTGATCAATTGTAGAACTATAATTATTTTTATATAATATTTAAAAGTTTAAAATTGATCATCATAAATTAAAAACATATTCATGTGTGGTATATACATATATATGTAAATATATAAGTGTATATATTGCTTTACCTAAATTTTCAATAAGATTCTACAACAAACATGTGAACATGTTTAAACCGCGTTAAGTTTTTTAACTTGTGTGTTTTTTGAACGATCTTTTTTTCAATAAATACTCATTAAATCTCAATAGCTGATAATTAAAACTAAGTATTATGTATTTTTTTAAACATATTTATCTTTCAGCTATTACAATAAACTGAAAGAAAATTAAATTACATTTAATATTATTATTGACCTTTATTTCTGTGACGCATAAAATAAATCCAATATGGTTGTCAAAGGACTGGTGTTTAACATGAAAAAAGTACAATTCAAATAATATATCAATGCCTGTAATAAGTATTTCATTACTTCTAAAAGGATATGATAAAACTTGAATTAAATAAGTTATATTTATTGTATGTTTTTCTTATAAGTGCTAAATAAATGTGAAAAATATGACAGTCGGCGTTTGCGTCTTTATGCTATGTCTGGGTTTCATTTCACAGGTGGTAAATATTAAAATGATTTTCTATTTTAAAATTATTCAATATTAAAAGTTAAACAATGTATATTAATTTTTTGTATTTGTATACAATTGGCCAATTTTAATTATATTATGACTCTGGTCAATCTTCTCTAAAAGCATGGTCATACCTATAAAGTAGTGATAAGTTTACAAATTTATTATACTCTAAAATAAAATTATAATTTACAGTGAGAAATGAATAAAAGTTAAAAATGGAAATTAATACACCTGATAATTATAAACTCCTGTGTCGATTGTGTGGCAAACATGAAATGGTCAGCATGGATATTTTTGGTCAAGAAGGGAACATTAGAGAATTAAAAGAAAAAATTGAATTGTGTTTACCATTAGAAGTATGTATTTTGTTTCAATTTTTTATGTAAAAGCAATAAATGTATAAACTATATTATTTTGAATTATGAATTAAAATAATTAAACTTGTTTAACGTTGATATTTAGTTAAATATACACACAAAAGCACACACATACGTACATACATATTCATGCATGCATATATATATATATATATATGTATGTATGTTTGTATAAGTGTATAATAATAAAAAATATCTTACGTAATAAAATTTTTCTATATAAAACCATATTTTTGTGTTTATGTTCTAATGGTAGTGTTAATAAAAATATTTTGTGCATATTTTTTAAAACATTGTATTACATATACATGAAAGTATTTTACTACATTTTAAATATATTTAATATAACATTCTCTATATAAGATTTCCAAATGATTGTACTCAAATAATGTTTATTTTAAATATATTTCAATTGCTTCAGTTTTTTTATGTATCCAGTAATTGCTTTTGTTACAGTGTATTCAGCATTGATTGTAAATTTTGTTACCAAATTTCATTTGTAATTTTAAAAATTAGATTTTTCACAGGGAAGTTTTTTCAAAGAATATAAATAAAATTTTGTAAATACAAGTTTAATCTTCAATCGAAATAAATATTAAAAAAATAATATTTTATTTGATTTAAAAGTATGAAATAATAATTCAAAAACTGTGTATTAACGAAATTATTATTTTATGTTCTTATTTGTGCAAAACATAAAAGTATTTTAATTTTTAGGTATCAAAAAATGACTTACTTCCGAATAATCTCTGTTATCGATGTCTTTTAAATCTGGAAAATTTTCATGACTTTTACAATCAAACATTAAAGTCTGTCGCAGCATTGGAATCTCTTATACTTTCAACTACATCGTGTATTAAAAATTCAAATCATTCAAAAAAATCACAGTCCGAAATATGCACTTCAGAAAACAATTCATCATCTTCACTTCAAATTCCTACATTGACTTATGACAAATACACCCTTACAGAACCATATGTTCTTCTTATAGATCAATCAACACTGACTGATAACATTGTAATTACCAATAATGCCCTTTGTAAAGATCAGTACTCAGTAAAAAATGATATTTTGAAACAAGATGTATCAACATTGACAGATCCATGTATAACACACTGTACGTGTACTAAAATAAAGTTGGAAATAGATAAATATAGTGAGTATTCATCCAATAGGAGGTTGGATCTATTACATTTAGAGACAAGTGATTCGAAACGAACTGTTTTATCGAATCAGAATGATATAGATCCTTTAGGTAAATTAATAACAGCACCTCATAAACGTATTCTTAGTCTAGTCGATTATGATTCAGACACAAATTCAAGCGGGGGTGATAGTAGTACGTATGCAGATATTAAATCGAAATTGCAAGATAGCACTGTAACGAATGTTTTAAATTACACTTCCGTGAATAAAGTTAATGAAGACTTAGAGTCGGAGACATCGAAGATTATATCAGAAATTGCTTTACGAAAAGATATTCAGAATAGAAAAAGGCCTTCTAATATATTTAATTCAATATGTATTAAAAAACAAAAATTGAATCCACCGGCTATCGAGCCAGAACATAATCCTTCCAGGAGAAAAAGTAAACAACCAAAAAAAATAGAAAATCATAAAATAGTAATAAAAAGTAGACATTTGAATCCATCAAACATAATTCTTACTTGTCTTTTATGTGAAAAAGAACATGAAAGTCAAGATTTACTCACTAAACATCTATGTGAGGCTCATGGACTTGAACCAAAAGAGATATTTGATCCAAATGCTATTGTAGATACTGAAAATGATATTGATTATTTGATTCAGAATGATAGATCGCCTAAAGCTAGGAAGATGCCTAATTTAGTACGTATTACTGATGTTCTATTGAATAAGAATGACAATGGTGTTAAAACAAAATCAGATTCCAATACACACATTAAAAAAGAAACAATGAGCTCAGATTCTGAAAATGAAATTCAAAATATTTTACCACCTCCAAAGTTAGCTCCTGAGCTATTTAATTTGGATGGATCACAGTTGGAATCGTATGCTGAAGCCTTATGGAATGAACGACAATATTTTGCAGATAATACACAAAAAATTCTTTCAGCTGTTGCTCATAATGGAGCAGGAGTTTCACCAACTCACATGGGTACTTACATTTGTCAGATATGTGCACGTGATTTTAATGATAGGTAAGATTTTTTACTAAGTTTTTAAATTTCTGTCATAAAGTGAAATATTTTATTATTTTTGAGCATAATTTAATAAAATTGCTAAATTTTTAATGAAAAATATAGTATTCAAAACATAAAATCTGTAATAATAGTATTATATCTTTTTCACCAGAGCAAGTTTATGGCTACACTTACGTGCAACACACCCTAAGCATGCGAGTTTAGCATGTGGTGTTTGTTTAAGGCTTTGTATAAGTTGGGGTGAATTGCGAGAACATGTACAAAGTGAACACAATCCTCACAAAATGACCGTGTCAGAGATAAGAAAATATTATTGTATTATATGTTTACGACAACATGATTCAAGAAAGAAATTATTAAATCATGTTTATGTTCATGATTTCCTTGTTGAATTTTATAAAAAACACGGACATGAATTTGATGCAGAAGCTTTTGTTAAAATTAATTTCAGTAGTGCAAATGAGGAATATAATAATGATGTGTCTGGTAGACAAAGTGTAGAACTTGACGATGGAACTATAAATGAAAGTAGTATACTTTATTCACAACTTATTAAAGATGAAAAAATTGAACAAGACATTGAAGGTAAATTTTATTATGTTTAATTGCCAATAACTACTTTAAATTATCAATTTTATTAATAAATATACATAATTATTTATATTATCTAATGAAATTTTAAAATTATTTATTAACAAACTTCTGTATGGCAATATGAATAAATATATATGTGATGGATAGCATTTAAATAGTACTTTGTTTTAGAAATTTCTGAAGACTTTGATGAAAATGGAAGCAACAAAGGTGAACAGTCTATAGAATTAAGACATTCCTCTTTTATTTCAGGTGAAAATGAAATGGACACTGACATAGTTTATAAAGTAGGTTGAATTAATATATAAAATGTAACTGTTTGTTTACTATATCACGTGTTAAGTCTAATCTTGAAAAATGTAAAATTGTTCTATTATAGGCAGGTGGAACAACATCAGCACGAAATTATACATTAACATATGCGTGTGAATGGTGTGCTCGAGCTTTACCGAGTAAATGGGCACGTTGGCAACATGTAGCAATGGCTCATGCCCCAACAAATGCAGCTCTTCGTTGTTCCTTACCACATTGTCGTAAAGTATTTGTATCTGAATCATTACGAGTTGAACATGAACAGCATCACCAAATTCAAGGTATTTTCAAACTAGATGTTTTTTATATATCAGATCTCAGATAGTGTTATAAAAAGTTCTGTTATATTTCATATTTACATGTTCTTGTTTGTGTGTATATGTATAATATATATATGTAAAAATATATACACAATTTTTAATATTATATTTATAATACACACATTTTTTTATTATAGGATCTGTTCCAAACTCATGTGAAGTTTGTTGTAAACTGTGGAATACAAGAGTTGATTTTTACAAACATATGATGGGTGTTCATCCACATGCAGTTCCGTTAGTATGCGGTGTATGTTTGAAAATATTTCCAACTGTACCGAAATTGTATTCACATGTTCAGAATACACATTTACCGCTCCAAGGTGATTTTGTCTGCAATGTTTGTGGTAGAAGTTACACCAATAAATCTAAAATGGTTAGACATAGAAGGATTCATGGTGTAACAGATTCTGGGATATTTTTACCATCAGCAATGCAACAAGCTCAACGAGGATTAATTAAAACAAATGAGTTGCGAAATAAATCTTGTGGTAAGCTTGAAATATTTTTCAAACATTATTATATGAAATGTGACTGTAAATTGATAAAATTGTATATTGTAGGAGGAATTATGCAAAGAAGTAAACATGAGAACCTTGCAGAAAAATCATTGGATTCAATATACATGGGAGATATATGTAATTTATCAAACAGAGGTAGTGATTCTGAAAATGATTTTAATGTATCTGAAAGAAAAATTGAGGCATCAAAATGTATCCCAAAATTAGAAAATTATGAATGTAAAGACTGTCCAGGTGCAAAATTTTCTACCTATGATGAATTTTCAACACACAAACGTGTCTTGCATCAAATTTTCCATTGTGACTTATGTACAAAATATTATGGAAGAAATTCACATTTATGGAAACATGTAAATAGGTTAGTGTTTGTTGTGATAATTAAAAAAAAAACACTTATACAGTTATTTTAATGTATATTTTTATTTATTATTGGTATTTTTTTTAGATGTCATAAAGGAAATAAAGTAATCACTTGTCAGCTTTGTTTTAAAACATCTGCATCAAAGTATCATCTACAGCAACATTTTAATAAAATTCATGCTTTAAAGTCCGATAAACTTAAAGGATCTCCCAATACTTCTAATTCGATTGAAAGCTTTCTCGATAAGAAAATAGATGGTTATAATTTTGATAGTGTTAAACAAAGTTTTCTTCGTCAAGAATTGCTTGAAAGAGAAAAACAGGCCATGATAGAATCGACTAAATCAGAAGATCCTTTATATTCACCTAATGAATCTGTGTCTGATATAGCTGAAGCAGAAGTAAATAATAGTAATACTAAATCAAAAGCTCCACGTGAACTTGACACTTCTAGTGATCTTTATACTAGTATAATAACAAATTATAGCCCACCGGTTAATGTAGGTCCTCATAAATGCAATAAATGTGGTAAAGGATTTCATAAACGGTATTTGCTAAAGAAACATAAGAAGAACTGTCGACCACGCTTACAAGAAAATTTGTTGACTAGATGCAAAGCATGCGAAAGGATATTTAAAGATCGCCAGAGTTTACAAAAACATCTTGCAAATTATCATTCTGAGTTTAAGTGCCACTTATGTGACATAACGTATGCTTCAAAATGTGAAATAATTTCGCATGTGAGATTCACCCACCCGAAACATCCAGATTTTGTTTGCGACTGTGGTCAAATATTACGATCGAAAAGTGATTTACACGAACATAGAAGTGATCATAGAAATAGTCATGTCTGCCAGTTTTGTGGTGATAATTTACCATCAAAAATAAAACTTAAAATGCATATTCTTAGTTTACATCGTAAAATTCTTTCATTAAGTTGTGGTATCTGTTTAAAGTTATTTGCATCACAGCATGTTTTAAGGGATCATGTTAAATTAGTGCATTTCAAAGATACAAAATATGGTAATGCTTGTTCAGTGTGTGGTAAAAAATATGGTTCTAAGTGGAAGTGTTTCGATCACATAAACAAATCTCATGGGAAAATATTTATACCTTGTAAGATTTGTTTAAATGTTTTTGAAGATGAAGAAGAAATGAAAACACATTTTCAAACAGTACATCTTGGTCTTGGTGCACCTGTTAGAACTATAGATGAAACCAGTGATCGTATCAAAAACGAATGTTTTAGTGACATGGAATTAGTGGAAAATGAAGAAAATCTCACTGATGTAAAACCTTCATTACTCGAATCTAGACTCTCTGAATCGAAAATCGTTCCAAAATTAACATTGACGTCTTTGAAAAACCGTCCAGAAAATTATACTGTAAAAACTTCAGAAATTAAAGATAACGATCGTATACTTAAATCAGAATTCAGTTATTTCGACGATGATCCAAATTGTCTAAAAATACAAACTTTGCATAATTCTTCAAAGCGAACAGTTTATGAAAATTCTGATTCACCGTCTATGTGTGAGATATGTTTAAAAACATGGCCAGCTAAAAAGCACCTTTGGCAACATTATATTAGATGTCATAAGTCTGTGGCTGCTACAATATGTGGAATTTGTCTCAAAACAAACAAATCGTACATAGATTTAAAAAAACATCTGCTCGAAAAACATCCATCTCTGCTACATGGACGTGGATTTGGATCAAATTTCATTTGTAAAATATGTGGTCGTTATCACAATGCAAGTTCAAAACTCAAACTCCACATGGTTATACATGTCGGTTATGATTCTGCAGATCTTGAAATTCAAGATATACGAGTCGAAAATAATACTGAAAATGCAACATTAACTTTTAATACCAATGATAAATCAAAATGCTATGAAGAAGATGAAGAACGTATTGAAGATCCTGTAAATAGATCTCAAGTTGAAAGTGGCTCAGAAAGATCTGATCATGACTTGTATGATATGGAATCCAAACACACTATTGAAAAAAATGTCAACAGAAATGAGAACATTAATGTTGCAGAAAAAACAAACATAAATGAAGTGAAAGAAGAAATACTTATTCATGAATTAAATTCATGTAAACTTGAATATAAGGAAGAGAAAAGAAAAAATAGGCACCATATAATGAATCGAAGTAGATGTGAATCTATAGATAATAAAAGTATGTTATCTGATAAAAAAAGAAAAGCTAGTAATATTTACAGTAGTGATTCTGAGAGTGAAATAGAACAGTATGAATGCACTAGTGATCAAGAGCCAGATTTTCGAGGTTTTGAACAAATGACGAGTGTGGATATAGACATTTTTGAAAAATATAATGAAAAATTAACAGCAGTTGCAGAATCATTAGGATATATAGAACCAGAAAGGCAGGATGGTGAGGATGAGAAAATTGATGAACTGGAAGAATCTCCTACCACTGATGTTGGTGCACATGAAGGTAATGATTTATTTACTAAAAAGAATATAGATGAAGTATAATAATGAATTTTAAATATTATAATAGTAACTAATTTTTATTTCTTATATTCACATACTCGTATATATATACATATATTAGATTTCATTAATGATTAAAAAATTAGTGTATTATACTATTTTTAAAATGCATTAAGTAATCTATTTTGTAATATTCTTAAATTTTCTTAAAAAATATATGTATTGTAAATATTTTATATTTTGAAGTTACTATGTTTATTTTTGTTTAACTTTTGGTTTATTTCAAGATATGAGGACTCTCATAGGTACGTTTATTGCGATTTATATTTTTTTTTTATATTTATTGTAATTACATTTCTTTTATAAATATTTTATAGATTTCTGGTGATGAGCAATTAAATCAAAACATGTCAGCAACTTATTTTTAATTTTTTATTTAATGTCGGAGATTATTTTTATTTTTTTACTTAAAGTAACTTATAAAAAGGATGAGATATAAAATATTTGCAACAGTAATATTACATGGTAAAAGTTATTATTATTATGCTTAAAAATACAAATGATCTATGGTTGTATTTTTTTATTCGTGATATACAAGGAGAAATGTATGTGATTGTTTCAGAGTCTTCTTCTTCTGAAACATCATCCAATACGAGCAATTCATCTGAATCTGAAATGTCTGACGATGAAAGTGAAAAATCTTATTCAAAAAGTGATGAGAATGAAACAGAACTAACTACAAATAATCAAAATTTTCAAATTGAAGATGATACAAATTACAGTAATAATTCTGAACATTTGCAAGAAATTCGTGAAAAATCAGAGGATGAAATGGATGAAGAAATTGAAGAAAGCGATTGTGAAGAAATTAAATATGAAGAAGAAAATGTTAATGACCTAGAAGATGGCGAGGAGATCTATTTAGATACAACAGAAAATGATAAAATTGTCATTGAAACGACTGGATCTATTGATCTTATCACAGAAGAAGGAGATAATTCACAACGTTGCTACGTATTGAATGTTAATATGGATGATGAATGCAGTGATGAAATAGACAGTAGAAATATATCACGTTTAGGTGATAACTCAAATATTTCGATGACAGAAGTTGTATATGATGAAATTGAAATCGAACAGGAAATGCTGAATAACATGCTCGGAGAAAATTTCGTTAATCCAAATTCTGAAAGTGCTATAAAAAACGCTATTAAAAGTATTGAAATGGAGGACAATGATACTGAAGATTACCTTGAGCAAGATGATTGCATTGAAACAAGTATTATTGAAATTGATGATGTAGTGCAGGTAGGAACAGTCGAAGAAGTCGCTGAAGAATTAACGGAGAACGAGATCGAGACTGCTATTGAGTCTATTTTGTAATATTTATATTATTTGTAATCAGAAATATACTCATTGTAACTGCCTATTAAAAGAAACAACGTGTATGTTGTATGACATGTAGGAGTGCGCACATAGTAAGTGTAATACACATATGGTGTATGAATGTGTGTATATATGGATATGTGAGTGTGTTGTGTGCCCTTAATTTGATATTCTTAGTTGTTACTTGAAAACAGAGTACAAAATAAAAAATATTGTGAGCAATTGATTAAAAAAAAGTTTTGAATAAAAATGATCTTTGCATTTCAAACTTTGTTTAAAAAATATAACTGGTTTTATTGATTTTGTATAATTAATAAAATATGCATATTAATTATTAATTTATTGAGGTATACTTAAATAAAATTTCAGTCATAAAAAAATTATTACATGTCTGTAACAGATGAGCTTTAATAGAATTTTGTATTATAACGAGCAAGATTAAGAAACTAAAATCAAATTATTTTTAAGCAATTATATATAAATAAGTGTAAATTGTTTTGAATATGAATAGAGAAATATACATTTTAAAAACAATGAATATAATTTGAACTGTTTCATTGTTCTATTTTTTTACCTGTGTGATGCTACCAAAAATCATTACAAATTGAAAGAGACATCTGAATCAGAAAATATGATATATAAAATAATATTTAATTTTTCTAATTACATAAAAATAAATCATAAAATTAATATTTCAACTATACCAATAAAAAACTAAAGTAATTTGTAGTTGAAAATGTACTTGAATAATAATACAGAAGAATATAACAATGTAAACAAAGTGAATGAATTCTAATTAGTATTATGATTGTTTTATTTTTTTTGTTTAAACATTAACGATTTTCTTATATATCTATATTTTGTAAATTTATGTAATCTATATATTTTTTTGAAATGTGTACCTTTTTATTAGCATACATAAATTACAATAAGTATGTAGTAGTTAAAGTAAAAATATTGTTACTGTTAAATCATTTTCTGCTGTTTCAATTGTAAGATGTTGAGATAATATGCATGTTTTTTTATAAAAAATTTAATTGGTTAAAAATTAAACAAATTTCAAGTAACTTCTAAGCCAAAAACTGATGTAAAAACTACGTGATCAATTCAAAATGCCTATATGAAAAAAATATTTTATTTATTAAAATTGTAAACTTCATCTAAAATCTATGATGAAAGATATAATAGTTTTCAGGCATCTTGTAAAAAATTTAAAATACAGTCTGTCCTTTATTTTCATTTATATTAATAATTTTTTTATATTTGGAAATATTCACAAAATACATAAGCATATAGGACTGTATATTAAACTTTTTGAAACCTTAAAAAAGCTATTATATAGTATGTGATTGTACATAATGACATTTTATTGTAAGTTTCATCTAATTAGTTTTTTTTTCAATTATCACCATGTATTATTTTAAATGTTACTATACATTCGTATTTTTAGTCTTTTTAGATCTTTATTTCATTTATCAACATGTAAGCTATATGAACTCGATCATTACATTATTTTGATTTATTGTACATTCCTTGAACATTTATTATAGAATTTGTATATATGCAACTATTATATATTTGAAATTTGAATTCAATAAACATATTTAATTTTCATTAAAATTCAAGTGAAATGTATTTTTCCAATTTCTGTGAACCTTCTGAATTGAAATGATATTTGATAAGAAGAAAATATGTATTTTTATTTATAAATAGTCGTATCAGTTATAGATTTACATCATTTGTGAGTGATAAATAAAATAACAATTATTTTTTAATTTTGCTTTTAAAGCAAACTTCTATTTTTATCTTTAATTTATTATTCCATTTTGATTTATAATTATTTAAAATGTATTTATGTAGTCATGTGTATGAATGTATTTTGTACATATGGGCTTGTGTAGATATATATATATATATATATATATATTTATATAATAATTATTTCATTTATAGTGAGTTATCATAACTAAAGCCAATACAAAATCATCAATTAGTACATTTTATTAAAATCAAATATACTTAACTAAAAGATGACATTGATCAAGGATACCAAATATAAATTTCCTGGTGGCCACATACGTGTTAAGATTGGTTTTTGACTTATCTTGTGGTTATTCTTTTGCGAAAATAAATGTCAATTTATATCTAATTTATTTATTTGTAATTAAAATAAAATTTAAATAATGGCATTAAGCGGTTTCGTGGAATTTTTCCAGAAAGGAAAAGTAAATATATTTTTTTATTAAACTAATATTTTATAGGTTAATTTTTGTTTATCTAACACTCAATTATAAGTTAATTAAAGAATTTATAATGGTAAATGATTTTATAGACATTTCGTCCGAAAAAACGATTTACGCATGGAACTATAAGATATTCACTTCATAAACAAGCTCAAGCTAGTTTGAATTCAGGTATTAATTTAAGAGCGGTTGTGCAGTTACCAGAAGGGGAAGATCTCAATGATTGGATTGCTGTACATGGTAATATATTATATTTAAAATTTTGTATATTGTCTAACTTCATTCTTTGAATTTTTCAGTGGTTGATTTTTTTAATAGAATAAATTTAATTTATGGAACTGTTTCGGAATATTGTGATTCAAAATCGTGTCCCACGATGTCTGGTGGGCCTAGATTTGAATATCTATGGGCAGATGGTGACAGGTTAGCTAACTGATTTAAATTAAAAATATGGTGGTTTTAAGAATAAGTTAGTCATAGGAGTTAATTTTAGGTATAAAAAACCTACTGCATTACCTGCACCCCAGTATGTAGCTTTACTAATGGATTGGATTGAAGCTCAAATAAACAATGACAATTTATTTCCAATTACAACCGATGTTCCGTTTCCAAAATCTTTTATAGCCCTTTGCCGTAAAATACTTACACGACTTTTTAGAGTTTTTGTTCATGTTTATATACATCATTTTGACAGAATTGTTTCAATTGGTGCTGTAAGTATTGCTCAGTTAGTTATTTTTGATAAGATTATATTTATTCTTTTAATCAAGCATGTACATTGAAAATTTATTTAATTACTATATATAAATGTACAAAATTATTTTTAAGTGAACAATAAGTGAACTTGTACTGTTTATCTATTAATTTAAAAATAACGTTCTAGGAAGCTCATGTAAATACATGTTACAAACATTTTTATTACTTTGTCCGTGAATTTAATTTGGTAAGTGCCAAAGAACTTGAACCATTAGCAGAAATGACTGTACACATCTGCAAAGATGCTAGTCCAAGTCCAGCTCAAACAATGTCATCGTCACATCATCAGTCTAGTTAAATAGGAAATGTTGAATTTATAACGCTTAATCTTGTCATTTCTTTAACAATTTTTAGTACATAAACACACATTTTTATAGGTATGTATGTGTTTGTATATATATATATATATATATATATATATATATATATATATATATATATATATATGCAAATGTATATGTGTGTTAAGAGAAAAGGTCAGTGTATGTACATGTGAAAGTAAGCAAGGATGTGATATAGTTTGTAAATTCAATCTAGTTTTCTGGGCTAATCAATATTTGTAATCAAAATTATAATAATACTTGAATTAAAAATTCAAGGATAATTTAGTAATATTTTGATGATTTAAAGTATATATATATATATATATATATATATATATATATATTTTGATTACAAAACTACCATATGCTTTTAAATAGTATTATTGCTGATACAAAAATGTATAAAAAAATTGTTAAAAATAATCAGTGTTTTGTAAAATAAATATATTAAATATTACAAGAAAAATAGTATTCTTCAAATAATTTTTTCTTTATTGTGTGATATTTTATTAAATTTATACATTTTAAAGTGACATTTAAATGATTGCAGTAATTAAAATATTTATTGAAAATTAATAATTTCTTTTAAATTAATTTTTGCTTGCATATTTACTAAAATAATATATTTTGAATACTAACATGAAGTTATATTATAAAAAAACTTAATGTTCAACATTTTTATTATTGTAAAATAAATTAATCACAAAGAAACATAATGCAATAAAGGAAAAAATAATTCAGATATATATATATATATATATATATATATATATATATATATATATATATATAAATTCTTCATTCAATTTTCTTTTATTTATGTAAAAGTTTTCAATTTTGTTTTAATTCATGGAATTTAATTTTATTCATAATATTATTTACTAAAATTTAACAGTTAAGTAAACTTAAATATGTATTTCATAAAATATTTTATAATTTTAATTTTAGTATTTATGTAAACTCAGAGTACAATAGGTACCTATATTAAGAATATATAACTTTTTAACTAGTGATTTTATTTTGAATTTTAACATATATATATATATATATATATATATATATATATATATATATATATATATATATATATATGTATATAAAACAAACATTTCTTTTTTAAATGTATGTAGCCATTTTTTTTGCAATTTATGAAGTGTTTATTCATTTTTTTTAAAAAAAACAACAATACTTTTAATTGAAAGTATAATTTCAATCCAGCCATATTTTTAAAAGTATATATTTATATATTTCTAATTTTATGTTTCAAAGTTCTACACTAATGCTTTATTTATAGAATATAGTAAAATAATAAATAATATTATAAACTCAAATATTACTTTGTAGTATATTTATACTAACATATTGTATATCTATGATACACTTACATGATACAATTTGTAAATAAAAAAAGCATTTACTTAAGCCTCAAAAAATATTTATTTAATACATATTTCTAATTTTAAACATACATGCATATATATATATATATATATATATATATATATATATATATATATATATATATATATATATATATATATATGTATATATATTATGCATCTGTATGAATTGATTGAAATAATGTACTGTAATGATTATTATTTTGTCAAATAAAATTCAGTTGAAATGTTCATGACGATATAAAGTGAAAGTAGCAGGTTTATTTTTCACTTGTGTTTATAACTATAAATTTAAATGATGTAAATAATTCATTCAATCACCACAACAATATTCAAGTGTACGTTTTATATACCTCAAATATTTTATTAATTTTTATTTCGCTTTAAACTAAATATTTTAATAAAAATCATGGTTAATAGTAATAATAATAATAAATATTAATTTGTAACTTCTAAGTTTTAATTAATTTTTATAAGTTAATATAAATATGAAGGGCGTATCATTTCATAAAATTTATAAATAATTTACATTTTATTATTATGATGTTAGTAATATTGCATATTGATATAAATTTAAATATCAGCTGAATTTAATATTTCATGTTTATGAAATGTGTATTTTTTAAATTTGTGATATTACTTTTTTGGATAAATATCAAATGAAATACAATACTGGATACTTAATAATTTTTTTAATTTTGTTTAATTAAACATGAAAATGCATTTTCTTTTATATGACCTATTGTAATTTAATTTTTTTTTTATTAAAGAAGTTGAAATGTAGTTCATATGTAGATAATTTATTTTAATTACTAGAAGTGAATATTTTTTATGTAAGGTTAAATATTTTAGATAAACTATTATCTTGTTTTCAGAAGTATATTTGTAAATTTATGTATATCACCTTTTGCTAATATATTTTTAATGTTATCTTTTTTAGAAGAAAATGTATTAACATTTTTTGAATTATTCTGAATTAATATTAATTTATAATGATTATTTCGTATTATAAAAATATTTTATTGAAATATACTTTTTTTATTTGCTTGAAGAATGAATCAAAGTTATTTGTTCAAAATTTTAAATGTTTAAGTCAATATACAGTAAAGGATTGTAAAATTTCCAGACGTTTAGAATTAAAATACTTAGATGAATTTTATCAATATCCTTATTTATGGCTTCGGGATAACTGCCAATGTGAAAAGTGTTTTCATAACTTTTCACAGTCAAGAATTATCTCATGGAATAATTTCCCTATTGATGTTAAACCAAAAAACTGGCAAGTAAGTACGGCATTTTAAAATTTAATGTTTTTAAATACAAAATCATTAATGTATATAATTTTTTAATGAGTTTTTGTAGCAGTTATCTACATTTTATACTTTTTTAAAATTAATACATTTTTGATAAGTGTATAAGCTGAAAATACTTTATAGATTATTCATGAACATTTAAAAGTAATTTGGTCCGATGATCATAAATCTTTATTTGGTTTGAACTGGTTAAAATCAAGAAGCTTTAATAAGGAGCATAGGGAGGCATATTTGAATTCTATGATTAAATTTCCGAAAAAAACATGGAATCGTAATACTTTTTCTAATATTCTACAAAAGTATGATTTTAATAAAATCATAAATAGGTATGATAGAAAATTACATGTGTTTTTTGACACCACATTAAAATATTGTTTTAGTGATGTTTATTTATACAAATGGTTAGAAAGTTTAATAACATATGGAGTATCTATAATAGAAAATTCTCCATTAAAAACATCTGAATGTAGAAAATTAGCGAAGAGAGTAAATTTTATAAGGCAAACACATTATGGGTAATTTTTTAATCATAGTATACTAATTATTAATTCAAATATAAAAAATGTAATTTATCCAAATATATTGTAATCATTTAAATGAATCATGTTGATTCATTAAATTTACATTTTAATCAAAAATAATTATTAAAATAAAATATTTTTATATTAGTGAGGAATTTTATGTGACTTCCAAAAAGAATACTAATAATGTGGCATATTTACCAACAACTTTGCAATTACATACTGATCTACCATATTATGAATATAATCCTGGTGTAAGTAAAAAAATATATTTAAAATGTATTTATATTATAATTAAACTGAAAGAAAAATTTATAGGTGACTTTACTCCATTGTATTAATCAAATTGAAGAAGCTGCAAATCAGTTAACAGATTGCTTTCACATTGTTAATATATTAAAAGAAACAGAAAAACAACATTATGAGATTCTAAAACATACTTTAGTAGATTGGATGGATATAGGACAAGAGAACAATAATAAATTTCATAAAATATATAGAGCACCAGTCATATGGTATTGTTTTGTATTATATTATTTAAGTTTAAAAAAAATCATTTTTGTATTAGAATTTAAATTTAAATAAAATACTTTAATAATTTTCAGCTACTATTTTTACAATTTTTTCTATTATTCGTTCAGATATATCCAGTGTATAATGTATACTTTTTAAGTGTATTTAATTAAAAATATTTTTTTTAGAGTATCTCTGCAAAATTTGCAATAAAATCTGTATATTAAAAACATACACACACATATATATATATATATATATATATATATATATATATATATATATATATATATATATATATTTATGTGTGTGTGTGTATTTATTTATTTTCTAATTTAGATTTGATTTGATTTTTCTACAAGTTCAATTAATATTATTTTTTCTTATGTTTAGTGAAAATTTAGAAGGAGAAGTTTATCGAATAAATTATTCTATTCCACAAAGAGACAGTAATTTTTCAGTTGATATTGACATTGTTGAAAAATGGTATCAATCATTATATATTTTTGTTCAATTAATTCATGAACATTCTATACAACTGAAATTGAAACCAGGTAATCAAACAATAAATACTAATTAATATAATTAAAATGTGTTTATATATATATATATATATTTTAAGGAGATATTTTAACATTTGATAATCACAGATTAGTACATGGAAGATTACCATACGTTGATCAAATTGATAAACAAAGATTTCTTGTTGGAGTATATTTAGATTGGGATGAAATCTATTCAAGACTGCGTGTTGTAAAACAATCTTTAATTCAACAAAGCATATAATACATTTTATAAAGTATTGTATTTGTATAAACATTTCAAAGATTTAGTGCAACATTTGTAACACATCGAACCTTATTGGGGCCTCATATTGAACATACGAAAATACTTAAAAACAATTGGTTTTTCGTTAATTATTGCAAAATTATTTAAAGTATTTTAATGTTTTATTTACAAATTAGCAAAAAAAAAATTCAATTAATAAAATTTGCATTGTACAATAATTGTGGAATGTTAGTAATTTATTTTATTTCCTTATTCGATTGACGATATGTCAAACTTGTAAATAATAATATAAATGTGGAAAACATATTGATTAAACATGAAATAGCATTAAAAATAAATATTCCCACCTATGAAGATGGCAAAAATAACAGAATTTAACATATTTCAAGAGACAGAGAAATGCATGAATGAGAAGGATAACGGTATGAAAGATAAAATGTCTACCACTCGTAGAGTGATGTAAATATGCGTAACATTTTGGCCCGAATTAAAGTAACATTTTAAAACTTTTTTTATTTTTTTTTTTAAATAAAAGTTTTATCCTGATACGAGGATTTATATCGTATTCGTCATATACTTTATTTGTAAATAACTTTATCGTTTCTTTTTCGGGGTAAGTGAATTTTTTAAAAAAAGTAAGTGTATGTACAACTGTGTATGCTTGTATGCATGTGTTCTTTTTGTTGTGTGAGTGAGTAAGCACCCTAAATTAAATTAAAGTTCATATTTTCGTATGTATTTTAATTATAGAATACATGATTAATTTCAGATTTTTTTGACACATATGTCGTTTCAGTTGCGAGAAAGCTCATTGTCTAAAATGCGAATGAAAGAGAAACACGGCAATCAGCTGATTTATTCTTAACATACATTCTAATTTAAAAAGTTACTAATTTACAAGTATTTGTAATGAAATGATAATATTTTGGTCAGGATTATAAATTGTAAATATTTATTTTGCTTTTCTTAGAAATTTTCAATTATAAAAAATATGCTAGTAAAAATGGGTGTATCTGTTCATTTTGACAAGTTTGTGTTTTATTTAAAAATTCATTAAATTTTACCATTTTTGTGTGTGTAAGTTATTTAACTAAATTTTAATGTTTAATACCATTTAAATATTATATAGAATGTTTTTTTTTTAATTACAGCCAATATAAAAATATAGTTTAATAAAGATGGATGGAACGGAATATGAATTAGTTAGAAATATGACCCTTTTATTTTTTTTGGAACGTTTATTAGACCGTGGTGGTGCACGAAGCCTTCATGATCTTTCATGTCAATTTGGTGCGAAAGGTTTCACTCGAGAAATGAGACAAATTGCTGGAGGTTCACAAAATGGTAAACTGAAATATTTTAAGAGCCGTTTTAAAAAGTATAATTGAATCTTGATTTGTTTGAAATATAGGTCTTAAAAAGTTTTTGTCACAGTATCCATCTTTATTTATGATTGATGGTGATTATGTTGATGTGAATGCATTTGCCCCAAAAAGTAAAGAAGAAACAGTCGATGGATCAAAATATAATTCTTCAGGTGAGTTATAAATTATTGTGTCCACATACATAGATATGTATATAAATACATTTATGTATCTATATGCAGATTTATAATTTTAGATATTATAAAATAATTATAACAAATAATGTAGTTTAAGAACAATTTTTAATTTAAAATAACTAAAACTATTTTTTATTTAGAATGTTAATTTATTGTTCTCTGTTGAAAATAATTATTTCAATATACCAAGAAAAGCTATATTTATTTCTTACTAGGTAAAAGAGACTATGCTGCTGAAGCAGTAGAGTATTTTTCAAAAAAATTATGTCATTATGGTGCAAATACAGAAGTTCCAATAAAAAGTTTATTAGGTCATCGAAGTCAAGCACGCCCTGAAATTCGACATATTTCTGGTAAGAATGAACATACTTTAAATTGTGTAAATAGTGGTACATACTCCATTAAAAATTATTTTTTAGGACAACATATTCGGGAATTCAAAGACTTTCTTTTAAAGTATCCTGAAACTTTTGAAGTTGTTGATGATAATGTAATATTAAAAAATTTTGATGAAAATGCCTCTTTTGAATTTCAGCAGTTACCAACTGCTACCATTGATCCACAAATCACACAAACTTTATTGGATTTTTTTGCTCAATGTATTGAAATTAAAGGTAACTTTAAATTGTTTTCAAGTTTTCTTAGAATAAAAATTGATGGAAATATTATTATTGTTTTTAGGTCCAATTTTGGTGGATCAACTCTTCCATTTAGTTACCTCAAAGTTTCCACAAGATCACTGGTCACACATGTTCAAAACGTCACAAGACTTAACAACTTTTTTAAAAATGTTTTCTGATGCTTTTCATGTTCAATCAAATCTTGTAACACTGATTCAGCGTCCAAAACTAGACTTAAAAGTTTTTGGACAACAAAAAAACAACAATAATGTTACTTCCACTGTTAAACAATTTGCTCAAGAACCGAAACTGACGAATGCTCAACAAACTGAATCGAAAATTTCAGTTCAAAATGAAATTCGAAATAACAATACTCAAACTGATAATGAGATACCAAAATCCAGTATAAGTTTTCGTCTTGGCAGGTAAATGAAAGTTTATTTTTTTAAAAAATAAATATACATAATTTGGTATGAGAGATATTACTTATTTAAAAAAAATTCAAAATTAATTTTGTATTGTTTATAAGATATCTATTAATAATTTACTTATCTTCATATATATGTACAGAGTGAAAAATATTTATTTTTTAAATATCTAACTTCACGTAAACATCTAATTATATAAAAAAAATTACAGATATAATCAAAACAGAAATCAACAAAACAATCTTAATGATGAGTATATAAGTATACAAAACAGTACATCAGGAAGTTCAGGTCATAGTAGTTTAAATGCTACTGAAGAAAAGCCATCCTTAACACAACGAAATTCAATTGAAAGGTCATTTTGTGAAAAGAATCGTAATAATTCATTGCAAACGAATATACAAGAATCTTCAACTCCTTGCTCTGCGGCCTCATCACATCAAAATTCACCTACCCATAATGGATCAATTCAAAACCAAACTTTAAAGCAACGTATTAATAATTTGGTGATGAAAACATTAGCGGAAAATCATTGTCGTGACAAAAATTTAAACAACACAATTAATAATCAGTACATCACATCATCTGCTTCTTTGAATTCTGAGAGTTGGAAAATCAAGATATATCAAAATACTCGACTCATTGCAAATGTAAAAGACTGTTCTCAAATAATCGATGATCTTATGAATCAGGCGAAAAGTGACAAAGTAGTTGTAGGATTTGATTGTGAAGGAATCAATTTAGGTGTAAATGGACATTTGACATTGTTTCAGTTAGCAACTATGAATGGAACAGCTTATATTTTTGATTTATTAACATGTCCACAAATGATTGATCATGGTTTAAAGCAGTTACTCGAATCAGATGTTATTGTTAAGGTATTAAATTTTTTATGGGAAATAGTAACTAATATACACATATACATAGATAAAAGATTCTCCTAGTATTATTTGTTATTTTTGATACTTTTATAAATATGTAAAAAGATACTTATTTATATAAGAATCATTTCTTTGTTGTATTTTTAAATAGAAAATATATGGGATAAGTTAAATAAAAATTATTGAATATTAAAGGATGGAAAAATGCTAGACATTTTTTTTTCTTCACTCAAAAAATATACTTGCATTCTTTTTAATATAATTTTTATTTATTTCTTGAAATTAACAGCATTTTTTACTTTAATTTATATTTTGTTTTCTAGATAATACATGACTGTAGGAATGATTCAGGAAATCTTTTCAATCAGTTTGGAATAACGTTACAAAATGTTTTTGATACACAGGTAAAATTTGATGCATATGCATGCATATTTTTTTTTTATATACGTGCAATTATATATTAAAAAAAATTATAGAGTGCACATGCAGTACTACAGTACCAGTTAACAAACAAACCAGTTTATAAGGTGAAAAATATATCGTTGAATGCATTGTGTGAACTTTATAATGCACCAATCAATATGATGAAGGAACAGTTGAAGAATATTTATCGAAGAGATCAGCGATATTGGGCTCGAAGACCTTTATCACGTGATATGATATTGTATGCTGCAGCTGATGTGCTTTCTTTAGTTAACAGCCAACTTTATTTATCCATGGTCAGGTCAGTTGATTATATATATATATATATATATATATATATATATATATATATATATATAATATTTAAGTAAATCATTAATATCTTTTTTTAAGTATATACACTATGCAATTGTATTTGAAAATTATTTTTAATTGTAACAATTTTTCTAGAGCAATAAAACCAGAAAATCAACAGTTGTTAACTGAACTTTGTGAAGAACAAGTTTTTATGTTAATTAAACCAAATGATGTTAAACAAAGGAAGCGTCAACGTAAAGTAGAAACTGAAGTAATGGATTTAAAAGTAAAATTGTCCCAGAGCAATAAAAGTATTGTGTTGTCTAATAGAGAAATAAGACTTTTACGGTAATGATCTATTCCTACTTTATAAGAAAATATTTTTTTATGAATTATAATTTTAATAAATTAAATTATTATTTAATATAGATATTTAGATTTGACTGAAGAAGAAAAAGAGAAATTAAAAGGTTCATATAAAGTTGCTCGAAAATTAGAGAAACTTGAAAATTTGGGACAAGATCGAGATAATAGTGATAGTGAAGATGATGATAATAATGGTGATGAATATCCTAGTTTAGATAGCTATACGTCAGATACTTCAGCACCAGGTATAGGTTTATAAATTGTTATGATGGAATAGTTTTTTATATATTTTACATTACAGGAGTAATATCTCCAAGAAGTTCAGAACCGCCAAGTTTAACTGAGTCAATGCAGCTTGTAGATGAAATTTTATCCGATGGTAAAATGGATAGGTATGAAAAAATTGATAAATTAGAAGCAATTTTGAGTGCAGCTACTTTACTACCAAGTGATGAAGTTTCAGCAGAAAATATTATGTATGTAATCTTTCTATTTTTATTTAAAATCATTATAAAGTATATATACGTTTTAAAAATATAACAAACGTAAATTCCATATTCAATGAATGCCAGTATTTTATTTCTAACCACATAATTAATTTTAATTTGAGTTTAGTTACAACGAATTTATCAATAGTACGTAAAATTCATCTATGTAAGTTCTACAATTTTTTGTAGCAAAATAATTGAATGGAGTAGAACACTTTATATGAACACTCTTGAAATTAAATTGTATAATATATATCTTTTTTCAATAAATTTTAAGCATTTCAATTTGTATTAAGCCTTTAATAATTTTAGTTTTATTATTATTATGAGATTCATTTTTAAAATTTTGGACTAAAAATTGTACAAAAAAAATAACTAAGAAATATTTCAAAATATTACATTTATCATACATAGCACACTCATAGACACACATATTCAACAGAAGTATATACAGAAATTTAATTTTTTCCTTAATAATTAAATACACAAGTATAATTTATTGATTTTTCTGTAATACATCATCTATTTTTTTATGTTACTGTCAAGAATATTTTTATTAATTTAATCTTTAAATTTGTTAGCTCATCATATTCATCACAAACAAAGTGTTGTAATTGTAACTGTCACAACAGTAGTCCAAATATTAAATCCCCAAACATCATGTCTCCAACTCATGGCGTATACTCAAAGTCAGATGAGTGTGCGACACAGATGGCAAAAAACATTGAAGTCGAAGTAAAACCGGGCACGATATTAATGTCTGATGCAATGTGCCAAACATTATCGACAGGAGATATAGTGATCACAAAGATATTCTTCCGTGAAGAAGAAAAAGAGTTCGAGAAAACTCTTGTAGCTAGTCCAAAAAAAATTTGATTAGTTTACGTTATGGTGCTTCGTTCTATTAATTTAATGTTATGTCTCGGCACATAATTTTATATTTGTTAATTCTTTAGTATTTTCTACATGATCGTGATTTTATTTTTACATATGTTTTATACCTGAAATTGAATATGGGTTTTTGATCCATTTTTTATGGATAAAATATTTTATAGTTTGTAATTTTTTATTGACGCAAAGAAGACAGTAGTTTTAATTCCATATTTTAGAGTGATTAACTTAAAGAAGAAGCTATAAATATTTTAAATATATTTTACCACTTTGAATTTTTATATGGTGACGGAATCAAACTGTTATTGACCACTATTGTCATGCACTTTATATTTTTTTCTCGTTAACCACATGTTTCTAAAATTAACGTTTCAAGTTTGTATTAAAATAATTAAAATATAAATCAAAAATTATACTTATATACTAATAATTTAAAAAAATTAACTAAAAATATATTGCAGTACATTGAATTACATCAACTTTTTAAAAATAATTATTTTATTAATTTAGATGTATTCGAGATAAAATAATATGTAAAAGCAAGAATGTATATGATTAGAAAATGTTAAATATTTAATGTGTGACAATATTATAACAAATTAAACTAATTATTGTTGCCATATTGATGTTTGATATACATATATATATATATATATATATATATATATATATATATATATATATATATATAAATATATATATATATATAATTTGGGATATAGGAACATTGGGATCAAGTCTTATAAAAAATTAGTAAAGATTTTTTTTATAGATATTTTTGCTTTCAGTAGAAAGAATTGTATATTAATTTATTTACATATTGTAAAAAGTACTAATTTATATTTTACTCTTATAATTTACGTATAGTATGTATGTATGTGTGTATATGTATGTGTGTATATATATATATATATGTATATATATATATATATATGTAGATTCAAATATTTAACTCGAAAGGCATACTGCCATTTTTTTATTTCGTGTCTGTTTGCAAATATGTATTCTATATTAAAAGTATACTAATTATCTAAAATTAGTTTTTATTATTTTGTTATATGAACTTTGAAAAAGTTGTATATTTCATATTTTTTAATAATTATAACGATATAGTCTTTAAACACATACCTATTTGAAGTAGGTTTATATAATTTTTTTTAATAAATATAGAAATCACAGGTACAAATAAAAATTTTATAAATACTAAAATTTATTTCAGTTTATGCAACTATTGTAGGTCATTAAGAAAGCAAGTAAAAACATTTGCTTTTGTTAAAAGAACAGATATTTCAAAAATAATTCACTAAAAGTAGAATGTACTTTTAAGTTTTAGCAGATGAATTTTCTTCATAATCATATCTTTAAAATTTTATATGCATTCAACATATCAATATTAATTTGTATTTTATCTTTATAATGTTTATAATGTTTTTAGTTAATATGTAGTAATGAAGTATTTATTTTATATTGCTAACAATCAGTTTAGTTACTGAAATTATACACAATTTTTTTGATTAAGTTTGTAATTTAAGAATTCAATTTATATGTTATGCAATCTTAAAAAAAAACATTATTGACCGAAAAGCAATTTCACTGAATTAAACTTTCTTTGTTTTATCATTAATAGCTCGAACCAAATCTAAATGAATGATATTTAATGTATGCAATGTATGATTGCTAAAAGTGAAATCTTATCCATCATATCTGTTTATATACATATATATATATATATATATATATATATATATATATATATATACATATATATATATATATATATATATATATATATATATATATATATATCTGTATGTTTATATTTATATGTATATTAATGCTTTGACACCTAGGCATTATTTAAATAAAACCTATATGAAATAATTGATTATTTGCATGTATAAAAATGTTTAGTATTTTGATACTCATTTTTTCACAAGTCTAAATATATAAAACTTTTTGCTTTCATTTTGTTATAACTTATTCCTAAATCTAATGATTTTGGATCTTTGAAGTTCTTAATTTATTATATTATTTAATAAATTATCTTCAGATTTCAGGTCTTAATTTCATTTATTTCTGAACTATTTTTGTGTATTGTCTAAAATTTGAACTTGTTGATTGAAGGGAAACTCAAGTATTTTCAATTCTCAATCAAGTCTGGACTATTTGTCATGTTGCATCAAAATACACAATTATTTTCACAAAAATTGTACTCTTAAATTTTGAAAAGCATATATATATATATTAATTGGTTGATGAAAATATCCTGCTGCCTTTTATTCTTGCTCAATGTCACTTTCTGTGATAAAACTTACTCTCTTCTACAAAATATTTTAATGAAATTCTTGTTGATAATGATGTATATTTTTAAAAGTGTAATAATCTATTCATCTTCATTCACTTAAAAATACTGGAAAAAACTCGAAGAAACATTACTACTATATATAATAATTATTATATAGTTTTTTTAAGCACATCTGTAAATGTATGTGTGTGTACATATGTATACACACGTGTATGAAACACCTGTATGTATGAAATTACACATACACCTGATATGGAAAAAATAAATTATGCATAACATATAAATTCTAATAATTGTAAATTGTTAGCAAATAATTATTAACTGTTTGATTAATAGTTTTTGACAGAAAACTTTATAAAATCTAAATTATTCTGAGGTGCTTATAAAATACTAAATAGAAAACATTAAACGGCAATTAAATTTTAATGCCATATGACACAAATTAAATGTTTGTAATATATATGTGTGTGTGTATGTATATATATATATATATATATATATATATATATATATATATATATATATATATATATATATATATGTATGTATGTATGTATATATGATTTTTGTGAATAAAAGAAAATGTTTTAAAGGTATGCAATTTATTATTGATAATTAATGCATATTATAGATGAAACCAATTAAAGAATTCAGCATGATTATGAAAGTAAATAAATAGCTTGCATGTAGATAACACATACTATATAGAATAACATAGTTTAAAAAACATGAAACGCTTGAAATAAGAATTTCAATAAGCTTACATTTACTATATACTTTGTTTAAAATCAAAATTAGCCTTTAAATATTTTAGCTATAAATGTGACCGTATGAGTAGTAAGTGCTACTA
The DNA here is from genome assembly GCA_034766995.1 of Acanthacorydalis orientalis. Taxonomy (NCBI): domain Eukaryota; kingdom Metazoa; phylum Arthropoda; class Insecta; order Megaloptera; family Corydalidae; genus Acanthacorydalis; species Acanthacorydalis orientalis. Next base: position 6,273,960 of record CM068316.1, on the reverse strand, counting down.
AATAATATTCCCAGTGATCCAAATATGATTGCATCTGTAGTCATAATAAAACATTATGTATTTTTTTCAAATCTGGGATCTTAAGTTGTGTTTAAGATGTTCCTTGAGATTTTTAACTGTTACATTACTGCACTTATTGAATGGGCAAGAATACATATTATTTAATATGTGTTGATTTGTTTGCTCTTGAAAAGGACTGTTGTATATTTATATTTAGTAGGAGACATAGCAATAAAGTATTGTACTACAATAATAGTGGTTAAATTGTTTATATTGGTTTTCTATACACTTGGTAATTAAAGTCTACAGTGCATATTTATATATATATATATATATAATTATGCTAGTAAAATGTAAATGCCTTAATCATTACTAGCTTCTAATGAATATCGGAATAATATATAAATTATAAATCAGTTACACTTTTAATTATCATCACTGTATTTCTTTCAAATATTAAAATGCAGATCAAAAGTAATCTGTAGAAAAATTAAATATATAATTTGATATATTTTCTAAAACAAAGATTATTTTTGTAAAAAATAAAGGAATAAAAGTAATGTTTTATATTTTAAAAATTATGATTGAAAATAATGAAAGTTACTGTAGACTTCATATATTCATTTATATATGCATGAATGTAAATATTTTCAAATAAGAAGTGATATGAATATTTAAGTAAACACAAATTATGTTGCATAAAATGTTGAAATATTTGTTTCATTGTTATTTCTGTTGAGACTACAATAGCATATTTGTAGGGAATAATATACTATGACTGTGGCTTACATATATAATTGTATTCATATTTCTAGTAGGAAATTATATAATTCAGAGAATTCAAAATAAAGTACAGTAATATTTATATACTAAATGAAATGTTTATTTACATATTTACACAATTAAAAATGTACTTAATCTACCAATAAAGTTTGTATTTGAATATCGCTTTTACCTTTCAGCTAATCGTATTGCAGATATTTTACAAAGAACTTAAATCTAATTTGTATGTATGTATATACATAACATTAAAGAAATATTTACATATATATATATATATATTTATATGTTACTTATATAAAAACGTATTAATGTTTTTGCCCATTAATTTTAACAATTTTATTTTTATTTTCAGTGCATACATTTTAATGAAAAATTGTTTATTCTTTTACAGTAGGATATAAAAGCGTTAAAAAAATATTAAAATTATATATTAATTAAATATTTGGTATCTTTGAGCATTTTATTATAGTAAGCGTTGAATATTTTCAAACAAATTTACATTTTTGATTGTATTCTTAATTGACGCATTGCAATTAAAAGACAATAGTTAAATATTAAGGTTTTTTAGTTATAGATCATTCAATATAATTGTTGAACTCGATCTATATGTCTTAGAACATTACATAATTGTATTTCTAAAGTTTGGGGTAATTCTAATTGTTTAATATCTTCACATTTCTTGACCAAACTGTTTTCTACCATATTTAACATAACAATTCCTTTTAAACTTCTTACAGGTAAATAAATATTCAAAACACCCCTCACTATTTTGCGTCTTTCAATATCTAATTTAACACAAGCTGGACTTATAAAAATCCGATGATTTTCAATGTTCATCTGTTGTTTTGACATTGAATCCATAGCAATCCATGGATGTGTCTTATATGTATTTATGTCAACGAACTCGTTTGGGTTCAGTGATCTGGTCACTTCGAATTTTCCCAAAAAGTTAATCCATATTAAGTCAACTTTACGGTGTGTTTTATTAACGAAACGAAAAAATGCCCTTTGTTGATTTATGTATGAACGTAATTGATTGCGATAGATCGGATGTTCTGTGTACAAATTTTCTCTAAACATAAAAATATCATCATTGTCGACCATTTTTATTTAATATAGTACACATTTAATTATACATGTAAATAAATATTTTTATTAAATTGAAACATTCGTCACAGTAGTGCTTCGATCTACATTATAAATGACATTTTGTTGGTATTTTTTTTTTATAATTAAGCAACATGGCGGTGTGTGTGGCTGTCATTGGGAAAGACGTGAGTATTTTATTTATTCCGAACAGAAGTGATTGTGAAATTAGTTTATACTTATCAAATAGTGTGAATATACAAATTTGTTACAAAACGCATCGACTGTATTTAATATATTTAAAATGCGTTTATACCAACAGAAATCTAATGAAAGTAGATTAATTTCTATTTTGTTTACATTTTGTTATTTATATATATATATATATATATATATATATATATATATATATATATATATATATATATATAAAATTACTAAAAAAATATATTCTTATGTTTAATAGTCAAAAAATCATTTAATTCAAATTCAAGAAGTTAATTTGTTCATTGTTGTGAATTTTAATTCAAAATAATTCGGTATACTAATTAAATTGTTATATTAAATTGCTTCAAATTTATGCACATTTTAAAAGTTATTAAATGGTTTATATAATATCTAAAATATACTTTTATTTGTATTGTTTGTAAATAGTAATAGTTTAAAGTTTTAATTGCATTTTATATTTAGAATTCTCCAAAGTATTTCACTTGTTTAAATCCAGATGAAGAATTAAATTTTCAATATAAAATTCATTCCTCCCTTGACGTAATTGAAGAAAAATCTGCCGGTGCCCAGAAAACTGGAAGTGATTTAAGGGAACTCTATTTAGGACAATTATATTCAACAGAAACCCATAAAATGTATCCTTTGTAATATATAGTGTAATACTTTGTGTAAAAATTAAAATATCCACCATTACAAATGTATATATATATATATATATATATATATATATATATATATATATATATATATATTTGATTCTTAATATATTACACTTAATTTTTATTCAGATTTGGATACATTACTAATACAAAAATGAAACTTATCATTGTTGTAGATTCCACTAATACAGCTTTACGAGATAATGAAGTTCGTTCGGTTGGTAAAAAGCATATAAATAATATATACTTGAATATACACGTGTGGGGTGTTCTTTTTAATATAAATTCAACTTTATTTATTTTAGATGTTCAGAAAATTACATTCCCTATATACAGATATAGTTTGTAATCCATTTTATTTACCGGGAACTCCAATCGTATCCAAGTTAGTAAATATATCACAAATACAAAACCATTTATATATTTATGCGTTTTTCAATTTTTTATTGATTGTAATTAATATTAACATTTATTGCAGGAGTTTCGATAAAAATGTAAAAAATATCATGACTGGAGTAGTTTAATAATGTTATTTTTCAATATATATTTTTATTTATTAATATATTGTTTTATTCGTATGTAAACATACTATAAACATCATCTTTCCTACTCATAAACACGTAGATAAGACTGATTCGTATATGTTTGCTTCACTATTGTCAGATTTTCTTGATTACAAGTTCAATCAGAGACAAAATATACATGTATTACATTTTTGTTTATATTTAGAATGTCCGACCAGAACTTGTCTCTTTAGAACTTGTTGAAAGAATTTTTTTTATATTTGAATATGGTACGTGTAAATATAAACAAATTATTTTTTATTTATACATAATGTGTATTTAATTTCATATTCCTTAAACTATCATTTTGAATTAAATATACTTCTATAGACAATTGTTTTATCATATATATTTTTTTGTATATTTAGTGGTCATTATTGTCCATCCATTTCAACAGTTTGAAAACTAGCATTGAAATAAAACAAGTGTTTTTAAATTTCGTTTAAATATGATTTATAATAATATTAAAATTTATTATATTGTCGGCATTGTCCAATAAAATATCCTTATTAGCCATGATTATTAACCCAATATTCTATAACTATTTTTTTAGCAAAGAAAAAAAATAAAAGCGTGTAATTAAATCACTATAGCACTTGTCTTGTAGAAGCGTTGTAGGTTATAATATATATTGTAATTGAGATAAATTTATTTTACTCTATTAAAAAAATACATTACTATATATGTTATTTTTAAAAACTTAACGATTATTGGTTCTTTCAAATTTCCAAGAGGCTCTGCCCTCTACCCACTATGCTCCCCGACTCTCGTGGGCGGAGGGGGTTTCGCTTGCTAATGCTCGCTCTCCCCTAACAAATAAATTAAAAAATTGTACGCACAAATAATAAGTGGAAGATGTAAGTTGTAAAGATTTGGAAAAATTTATAAAAAATAAAATATAATCTTAAAATGTGTAACAATATATTTACTATAAAGCTTCAGTGAATACAATATTTTGAATAAATTTGTTATCAGTTTTACATTAAAATCATTACACTTCTTTCGATGTACACCCTGAGAGAGCTACATACTTGCGACTGATGTCAACCAATCTGAACAGAGACTACACGATATCCATCAACCAATCATTAATGATTGTTATATATAGAGAGATAATACTAACAAATGCATTTATAACTCTTTATTACTTTTGAATAACTATTTATAACTTCTTTCTTTCACTTAATGAATGTACTGTTATATTCTAGATATATAGTACAGATTTTTTTTTACAATTATTAGGCTCTTAATGTTGAAAAGCTGTATTATCTTATATACCATTTGCAGATTAAAAAGTAAATTTGTTTTTGTATGAAGGAGGGTTACTATTTGAGTAGTGCTAATCCGTGATTATACATATATAGTTCCAAAAAGATACAAATTGTATACAAATTTGGATATATATGAGCCTTAATATGTTGTTTTCTTCTTATGGTGAAAATAGTTTGTTCTTTTATTTAATTTTGGGTTAATTAAGCTTTTTTATTTCGTTTAAAAAATATGTCATTAAAGAAATGAAGAATATTAAGTTATTTGTTGTAGATGCTGAAAATTCCTATATAATTCCAAAAGACAATAGAATATAGAAATGAATAAAATAATAAGATCTTGTTTTTTCTTGCATCTCTGAATCTATATTAATTTATTGAGTACTTCGTGGAGCTTGGATACATGTATGTATATATATATATATATATATATATATATATATATATATATATGTATATATATATATATATATATATATATGGATGAAATGAAATTGAGTTCAAATTTAATATTTAGCAGAAAATTTTGATTCTAAATCGATAATAAATAATTGTGCTATGCTCAGTCGTTATAGTATTTTTCGTTCCTGGTATAACTGTATTTGGTATTACAATACAACATTATACCATAGTGTATTATACGGTCGAAATGCCGATAGCTTTCAGTTGACAGTGAAGATGTGTTGAAGTAAGGTGTTTTGTTTTTATTTTTTTGTTCAAAGAAATTACGATTTGTTTCGTAAACGTTAATTTCGCAATGTTAATAAAAAATGGCTGAGAAATCTGTATGTCCCGTGGTCTCGTTTCATACGGAAACATCAACAGCCCAAATCGAAACCACATTGAAAGTAACCGAAAGTGGATTGACAGTAACGGACACCCTTAATGGAAATAAGGGTTACGATTCAGTGCCTCCGTTTGATGTATATTATATTACGTGTATTCTTTTTTCAATCGTAACATATTTATTAGATATTGCCTTAGCATCGTATTTAGCGTATTTATATTTTGAAAAAGGTTCATTATTATGTTTTGTTTTTACTGTGATCCTGATTGCTGTGCCAAATTTAATAAGTACTGCTTTTAGTATGAGATGGTAAGTGACGGTTTTGTTTATTTATGTCACTAATTTTAATTAATTTGGTTTGCATATCGCAAACGTGCGCACGGATGGATTTAACAGGTGGTACATATACATATTTATGTAAGGATGAGAGGGTTGAGGTATTGAGAATACTACACCGGATAGCATGTCATCGAACTGTTGTACAAGACTTGATTGCACATTTTTGCTTGAGAAATATCGATAGGAATTTTATTACATAAACAACACTTTTAAATATATGTTGACATTCATACATATTAATTAGATAATTTTGTTATCTTGCTACTAAGGAAACATTAACAGTGATATGTAGAATTAAATAAATTTAAAGGTAACATATTTTTGTCTTCGTTTAATTCTCGAATGATTCATTAAAAAATGTGTATGTACACATGTATTTATATACACATTCGTATACTTATTATGTATAATTTTAAAAATACAAAGCTCAAAAGGTAGAGTTGTAAATGCAAAAATTTAAAGAACGAAATAAATGAAGTAAATTTCAAAACAATATTTCAAAAATAAACATTTATTTTAGTGAGTTATTCAGATAAGTAATTAGTCCTATTATAATTTATAAATACTTTTTTATTTGAAATATATATATATATATATATATATATATATATATATATATATATATATATATATATATATATATATTAGTGTGATTATGCTATTTTTTTAATCGAGAACAAAAATTGAAATAAAATTACATCATGTTATTCATTTATCATCCCTAATTAAAATAATATGACTCTGTTTTGATTACTTACGTAATAACACCAATTTGCGTTTCGTATTCAAATAATTGTATCAAGCTATTGAAAAATGGGGGCATAACGTAGGTAGTTAGTAAATTGGACGTTTATTTCAAGAAAATTATAACTAAATCAGTTAGTAAAATCATAGTAAATACATTCTGTGGTAGGGTTAGATAATTTGTTGTTATATTGATATATTTTTTTTTGTATATGTTTAATAAACTTGAAGTTACCCTTCAGGTAGACATGTAATTTATTTGATAAAAATTATTATAGCTTTTTTTTTAATAAAAATATAATCTTTGTATATTTTGCCTTAAAAGCAAGTTTAGTTATATCAATAAATGTTTAACCATAATTTTGTTGCTTTTTGTATAATTATATTTATACGCTATACTCGGTAATGATATATTTCATGTTTATGCGTGTATATATATATATAAAATTTTTCACACAATTTTTTTACATAATTTTAAAACTAATAAATGACATATTTATCCCGTTCGTTTTTCGATCTTGTCAGGTTTTTTTATTTTAATGTTTTTTTTTAACTTTGTTTCCTTGAACTTTACGCTTAAGCAACATTTTACTACTTTTATTATTCTGAAACATTTATCAATTTAATAAGGAACACGTGTTTCCATTTATGAGCTGTTTAAATGATCTCAATCATTAAGGCACTATCATAAGAATAATTGATGTCAAGTGAATGTCAAAGATTTTTTTATTCTGATTAAAAAAATAATTGAGCATTGCTGTTTGATATTCAGTTATTGTGCCTCGACATTACAAATTAGATATTGTTATATAGAATGAAAAAAAAAATTAACAACGTGCAATTATTCAAATGTTAAGGTTCAAATTACAATTACGTTATCATCACACTTAAATAGTTTTTTTTTTCTTTTAACCAGCTACGTGCGTAGCCATTTTCAATTCGGTACAATATTATGGTGGCTGAGGATTTTAAATAAACATTGTAAAATTTGCAAATTCTGATAAAATCGGAAATAATTTAGTAATATACTCCCATTTTTTCAGAATTTATTACACTTGTCATCGTTTTTTAGACAAAAATTTCCTCTGCCTGATAGAAAATACTAATGTAATTGAAGTCAAAAATGTGCATTAATATTTAATCTAAACAAAAATCATTTATTTTTTATTAAGCGGTAACATTGCTAGTAGTAGTTATTGCTCTTAAAAAATAAATTTCAACTCAGAAAAGTACTCTTAGGTACAGAAAGCACTTAAAGTGGACCGTCCAAAAAAATAATTATAATATGAAAATGAGTCTTGAATTTATTAATGAAACTTTGCCACAGTCTAGTTGTTTAGAACTGAAGCCAAATCCACTTTTACAAATGAATATTTCACGTCCTACCAAACATTTTTCGAAATAAACATATTAAATAATTGATTATTAATTAATTTTTTTATTGTTTCTTATGCGTATTTTGATGGAGATGTCATCATTCTCAGATCACTAAGTGACAGAAAAATCTATTATTTTGTACTTTAATGTTCAGTTTTGACATCAGTTTTATTCTGAACCATTAAACAATTCATTAACGTCATTTATTATGTTGTATATCGTATATCACTTTTGTGATTTTTTAATGAGTCAGCACCTAAGATAATAGTCTGAACGATAACAACATAGTGTAATAATTCGAAATCATTAAAGATACAAAACGTTATTGTAGTATAACATATTTTATTTTGTCTATCGAATGAAATAAGCATTTAATTATTTCTTAAAATAAGTTTTTTGACTAACTCATTTATTAAAATAATAAAAATGCAATTATTATAATGTAAAAGACAAATACAATTTTATTAGTGCGTGTATGAATTATTAGATGAAATTCTGTATATGCATTTTATACAAATTTACGTTTTTTTCAGTTCTGATTCATTCCGTGCTCTAATTTTAAATTATAATTTATAGTATTTAAATATTCATTTCCTGTTATAAGAATATATGATAATAAGGAAATTCATTTCAAGTTGAAGGTTATTTGATGTTAAAGTAATCACATCATGTGTGTATGTGTGGAGAGATTATATATATATATATATATATATATATATATATATATATATATATATAATTTTATGGCCTAATAATTATTGTACTGTGTTACTACTAGTAGTAGTTTTGGAGTCAATAATTCAAATTCAGAATATTAGAAAAATGCCTTTTTTAATTTTTTGTATCTCATAAAATCAATATTATTCTTTCGTTTTTATTAAAAAAATAGTCGTAAAATTGAAACAAATTATCAATTTAATTTTAATGATCTTAATTAGATTTCTAAGTATTCGTATTACCGAATTATCTCGTATAAATAAAATATTACTGTACAAATATATGGGGTTCGATTAAAATATAAATGAAGGATATTATCAGTATCAATCTCGCTATAATTAAAACAAACAACTGGACTGATTGAGTTATATGTTGGGCATGGGCGTACAGGCTACTGATTATTCCAACCACATTCTTTCCCACAGAACATTTTCACTACAGATACATATATTGTTTATAAGTCTGCATTTTTTACTCCTAATATGTTTTTTGACCAGAAATAATAAATATCGTTCCTTGAAATATTTTTTTTTTACCTTTTCAGTCCTTATATATAAGATTTTTTTGTTTTGTAAAGCAGAACTGAACGAAAGTGAATTTTGTTCAACATGTCAAACATTACTTATGAAAAATATAAATAGTTAAAAAACTGTAAACAGTACGCTCTTTGTGATTGATTGGATTACAAGATGGGTAATATAAAAAATAAGATTATATATGAACATCTTAATTTTATATAAATAATAGGTTTTTTCTCATATCAGATATAATTTTTTTGTGTCGCCATTTTTCTGTCTATTCTGCAAAAATTTTGTAAAAACATTCCAGTTATTGCCAGTTTTGCAAAGAAATATTATCAAAATATTATAAAAAAAATTCTTTATATGAAGTTAAAAAAAATGAAAGACACGGTGTACGGTTTGGATTTGAGAACTGCCATATAACACTCTGCAGATTAATAAATCCAAAATTAATATATCCAGTAATTAATAAAAAATTGGAAATTAAATAATCATACGCAGCTTTCGTTGTTTCATCTAATATTCTTTTCTGCAGATGCGCTTCTTAATGTTGGGCTAAATTGATTGTATTAAAAAAGAACTTCGATAAGTCAAAAAGTAGCCTTTTTCTAGTATACATTTATATAAATATAAAAGGTCATTCAACTTAAGGAGTGAAAGTATTAAAACATCAGTGTTCTGTTATAATTTCGTTACAGAATCATTTCTATATTTAATTTCCGTGTTTATTTAGAACTATAAATTAGTACTTTCAGTTTTAATGCAAAATTGACATTTTTTCAAAACAAAAACAAAATGTTTTTGTCTTAGATAATACGATTTCAATCATTATCAATAATCGACAATTATTCTTTTTTATTATTACACATAAATTATTGTGAATAATGGGGATCCATTCATTTTTTAATAATATTTTAAATTGATTATATATATATATATATATATATATATATATATATTGATTATATATATATATATATATATATATATATATATATATATATATATATATATATAGGTATTTTTATTGTTTCGATATGTTTTTTTAATTTACCTTGTGTATTTATTCCGCGCTTATAATCAATTTGTTTTTATACTGGTGTTATCTGTAGTAAAAAAAAATGTCATCCTGTTAAACTGGTAATGTAATTCTACAAATTTAAATATTTATCTATTTATTTAATGTAACGTATTAATGAAATATTTATCATTTTTTCTCATTTTACTTTGTCATTGTATATGATAATAGAACGTAAATATTAGAAAATGATAGGATAAAATTTATATATATACACACTCACACACACACACATACATATATCATACATATGTCAGGAAATGTAGGTTTTTTTACATACATATGTAGGTTTTTTAAAAAAAAAAAATGAAAGAAAACGAAATACAACATTTTTCTTATCGAAATCACAAAACTATTGGTACCCGTTCTAGATTAATAATTTAAAATTGAATTAGTGTAATGGTGTTGTGTTAACTTTGTACACTCCGAGACCATCTTCGTTCGACTTTCTTAATATTTTTACTGGCCCATTTTATCCCCAAATATTAAATTTACTTTGGTACAATATTGACTTTTGGAATAATGTTATTAAAGTTTAAAATGTTTCACGCTATCATGACTGACGATTTTTAAACAAAAGTTGAGTATTGTTTTGATTTTAATGATACTTGTTAGACATTGTTTCCTTAACTTCTTCATTCACCATTCGTTTAAATATTTTTGTTACTTAATTTGTGATGGTTGTGTAATTTCATATTTTTTTTCTAGAATTCTGTTAAAATTTATACATTTTATTATTTGTTTAAAAGCAGACATTATAACCTGTAAATATTGACTCTTAAGAAATGAATTTATGTATAATCGAACTATACGTTGAGTTATATTTAATTAATTGATTATAATTAATTTAATTAATTACAATTATTAATTAAGATTGATTATAATTACGATTAGTTATAATTAATCTTAAAACAAATCTATAAAAAAAGATATATGAATTTTTAAAATTTTATTTGTAAAAACATTTCATCAATATAAAGAAATTATTGTAAATAATTATTTCAAGGATACTTTTTTTACAATAAATTTTCTTATTGTATATTTTATTTATTATACTCTTGCAAATTGTCTAGTAAAGAATATCAAGAAATTATAATTACTGATTATAATGTTAATTACCAATTTCTTTAAACAATAACTTTATCATGAAACGATACTTTTGCACTGTAATATGTCAGTCATATGTTTGATGAGAGAAAAATTAATTTGTGAAAATTAATTTAGCTACAGCATCATTATCCTGTATTTCAGTTTTGATTCACTTTGCCTTATCCGTATCTAGAGAGTCTAACATTTTCAATAATTCGACCGGTTTGATTGAAAGTATTAAAGTTTATTTTATTTTATAATAATATTTATAAACTTTACTGAACGGAACTCTATGAAGATAACTACTTATCAATAAATATTAATGTAAACTGCATGAGACTGTCTGTCAGTGACGATTAATGGGGAATTCCAAAATTACTTTTTATATTTAAAACTTATATATATATATATATATATATATATATATATATATATATATATATATATATATATATATATATTACAAGTAATGAAATGAAAATATTTTCTGTTTTTCAATAAATTATTCAATGGACAACCCGTTCAGGAAAAAACTACTGAAAAAAAGATAACATATAATTTATTATAATTATCTAATCACTCTACAAATTAATCTAACATGCGACTTTAAGATTCGAGAGTATATAAAAAAGTTACTGAAAATTAAAGTCTTGTTTTAAATAAATAAAGTAAACACTAATAATACCCTTTAAACATTTTGAAAACTGTAATTCATACCCATTTTAATATCAATATTTCTTGATAAAGTGATTAGTTTAAAAAATGTAAATGTTTTGTTCATTTTAAAAAGTAAGAAAATAATTAAATAAAAAAAATTGTTTACGAATATTCGTTAGCTCTAATCAATTCTATTATAATTTAAAGAGCCGTATATAAGCATAGATAAATTTAATATCAAAAAACTGGTTTTCGTAAAAAAAATATATATTGCGTTCTTATTAATATTCATTTGTTTGTGGGACTCCAGATGAAGGAGAAAAAAAACTTCAAATTGTTGATTTGATAAAGCAGAGGCATCATTTTATTATTTGCATTCTATTCGATTCGCAATTATAAATTTTTGCCTTACAGCTTGAAAAATATTTTTTTAAAAAAAAAAGAATTTAAAATAAAAGTAAAATATTAAACACACACACACATATAATATATATATATATATATATATATATATATATATATTATATATGTGTGTATATGTGGATATCAGACAAATAGACAATTAGATTTGTAATGATTTTGACCTTGATTATATTCTGAAGATCAGCCAAGGTTACTCGTGAAAGGGAAATTAAAACTCATATTTTTATTGTTTATAAATAGAACTGGATTGGCTAAAGTAATAAAAAAAAACTTGTTGCTAGTCATTTGCGGAAAAAAGTACGTAAAAGGTGTTCATTTTAAATTAATTATATAAATAAATGTGTTATCAATAACAGACGGGATCAGAACAATGAATAAGTTATTTATTTTTAATCAAACGCTCGCTTTTTTTATAAAAAAAATATATAGAATTTACAATTATGTATATAACGTGATATAGTAGTCATTGAATTCGATAAAAATCAATTCAGTAAAAATGATGTTGATATTCAACGTTTCCTGTTTCTAAAGACCATGGTCTCAATTGTTATATGTATCCGGTTTTGCAAAGTAAAAACCGTGAAAAATTGATCGATATGTTATTTTTTTTATGTTTATTTGCAAGGGTGTTCTTGCACACATTTATAATGTCTTGTTCATAAAATAATTATACAGAAATAAAAAATTGTCGAAGTAATTTTTAAATAAACTGAAACCATCTTTTATATAAGAAAACTGATATATTTTTATTTGATAATTTGAAAAATAAAACAAATATATGTATAGAAAAAATGTGGGAAATGATAATAAAATGTTCAGTGATTCGATTGGGATGCAAAATGAAGATTATATTTTTTTATTTTCGAATACTCTTATATAGAACTTCAATATATGTTCCTAAGGTAAATCAATAGATACAAATTAACAAAAATAATAAAAACAATTGTTATTACTACCACAAAACGCAGCGGCGTACATTAATAGAGATACACAAGAGGACATGATTTAGAAATGAAAGTAATGAATTTGGAACTGAAATAATAGCTCAACCCTTTGCGGCTGAATAGTTACATAATGGAAATACAAATTCTTAATTTTTTCTTTTGTTCATATGATTATATAACAAGAACTTATTAATTTTAATATCACTAGAGACGTCTGTAATTGGATAATGACTTTTAATATTTATTAAACCATACAGCTTCAGTTTACAATTGAAATTAAACGCAGATGTAGCAATAGGAAAACTATAATTTTATACAATATTATCATGTCGGGTGTACTATTAATTTTTTTAGTGTATTTATGTTAATTTTAACTTTATATATATGTAAATTATATTGACTTTTAATATTTATTGAATTAGTTTAATGTTTCGAAATAAAAACCTGGACTATAAAAAGTTTAAGTATTGTCAATAAAAGATCGTAGGTACATCAAAAGATATTCAACAAGTTTAAAAGTACTGCTTCATGCACTGTCAAAAAATATAATTTATCATTTTTCTGGTATTTCTTTTATACGCAATATAATTTTTGTATATTCTTGAATAGTATGTTAACATTTTGAATCTCAACAATAACGTGCTACTATGATGATTAAACCATCCACATGTTTATCCAGTCATTTTTGTTTACATTTGTCCAATAGAACATTTGTCAGTTATGGTTGATTTATAAAGGGCTAAAAATATTTATTAACAGCCGCTTGGAATGAATATATGATATAAAGAAAATTATTCTTAGTCATCAATACGAGATCATAATATTGTATAAAAAAATTTGTTAAAAAAATGTAATTTATTACTTTTTTCAGATTTTCGGTTCTACTAATAATTTTCTTTGTATCCATCTTGTTATATAGAACATATATAAATATTCATCAACAGATATCAATAAAATACGTGTATATATATATATATTGATGAATATTTATATATGTTCCATATAACGAGATTGGTTCAAAGAAAATTATTATAAACGAAAATCTGAAAAAGAAGTAATTACAAACTACATTTTTTTGCCAATTTTAATAAAATATTTTTTATTATATATAGTAACATTTTTGTTATGAAATCTTATCTTTTTCACAACTCAATTAACTGGAAAATAAATTTCCACCCTATTTTAGACTGTATAAGTAGATTTTTGTTATAAAATCTTTTAAGAACTTTTTCGAAACTAGTAGTCGAGTTATAGAAATTTTTATATGTATGCATATATATATATATATATATATATATATATATATATATATATATATATATATATATATGTATATATAATATATTAATTCATGTCAAAATACGTGCACGTTTATGAGCTAAATTTTATTACATCCTAATTAATATTTAGTTGCAGTCAGCAAATTAAATTAAAATTTGACACTGTTATTTCGTCTGATCCTTGAGTCAATCGAATAATTAAATCTATCCAGAAATTATTAATGTACAAGCGATATTTATAATTATATTGATACATTATAATACTTAAAATATTCATTTCTTCTAAAAATTAATTATCCAATTATGTTAAATATTTGCTTTTAAAAATATCAGATTATCGTGAACTTTGTACAAAAATCAAGTTTGCCTTGTAATTTTCGATTCTTTTTTTTACTGGACACAAGACTGCATTTCTGTATAAGTGATATGTTTAAAGTTTAAGTGTTATGTTTATGTTTGAAGTAAATACTAATATAAGTTGTTAATGACCTGTGTGCATAAAATAGAAAAACAAAATTCATTTTGTTTTATATTATTGCTATTTAATTTAATTTTCTTTTTTTTGTATTAATCATTTTTATTACGAATTTATTTCAAATGACATCAAATTGAATATCGAATATTATATCTTAATTGCTTTAAATTCAATCACATTAAATATTGTCGTTGCATGTTTACGCGTCTTTGTCTACCGTTATTAAATTTATTTATGAAAAATAATATCAATTACAGGTATTTAATAGACGAGGATGATCCAACGTTAGGTAAACCAACAACAACACGATGGATAATTCGAATTATATTTCTGATGCTACAAATGGGACAAGTATTGCGTTATTTCGATACTTTAGTGTACGGTATACGAATTATAATTTCCGATAAAGTGGATGTACGCAACAAGCTAAGCCGTAAAATGTTTGATGAAGATACGGATAGTTCTTTGTTAAGACTATTTCATTGCTTTTTACATGCCGCGCCGCTAGCCCTTATGAATTTAACATTATTGTTTCAACATTCCCTTCTCGAAGAAAGAGCGAATAGTTTAAGTAATCGTAAGTGTCATTGTTATTGTTATCTTTATAATTAATTTCAGAAGACGTTAATATATCTCGGTGTACACTATTTGGGAGATTTCTTCTAAGTATATGATAGTCACTAATTTCATTTTTTGTGCATTCTTTATTACATTATATTTTAATTAAATTTTCTGAATTCATCTGAAACATGTTTTTTTTTAGATATAGCATTGATTGAATGTATCGCTGTATTTGCTTGGATGGTCTCTTTAGCCTGGGGTTTGACGTCGTATCATAGAGCTGTTCGATCTTCGAGAGAAGATAAAGAGAAACTCACGGTGCCTGGTACTTTTCTACAATTCTGTTGGCATTTCACAAGTGCAGGTTGGGTTATTTAATCATTTTCGACTTTAATTTAAACTGTGTTTATTATATATTGTTTTATATTTTATTACGGTTTATTCCAGTTTAACAATATATATATATATATATATATATATATATATATATATATATATATATATATATATATATATATATATATATTGAAATATGTAAATAATCTATTTCATCATGGTGTTTTTAGTTAGTGTCGAATTTTTGGAAAATGATAAATACTTTTTCTATCCTCAACTGTTCTTTTCTTCTTTTTTGAGCTTTGAATATAATTCTCAACATTAATCATTTCATCGTTTTTTGTTCATCCTCTAGCATTTTTTCAATGTTTTTTTTCGTTAACAGTTAAGTATCAGGTCTATAAATCGTTATAGATAAAATATATGCATCAAGTACTTCAAATTTTACTTTTGAATTATGTATAAAGTGACGAAATTAAAAATAATTAAATTTCATCGTGTGCGTGTTGTGTGCCTGTATATGTATATATATATATATATATATATATATATATATATATATAAATATCATGTATAATGTATATATGTATCCTTAAAATAATATAAATTAATTTCGTAAAAGTATTTAAAAGTTGTTATTAACTTGTAATTCACCATTACCAATCAATGTATTTGTCATATCTTTTACCTGACGAGCTGGTTTCATTATAATTATTTGGCTTTATATAAATAGTAATTTATGCATTCACTTGTATAGTCTTTTATAAATATTTACCTATAAACATATATTATCTTGTAATTATTTGTGTACTTATACGTTACATATTATTTTTTTATTTATTAATTTCCTACTTTAGAAGTTTACTTCATGAAATTATTCTTATTTTTTAATTCATATTACCGATGAAACATGAATTTCAACACCAATTTTTATCAGACCGTTTAATGCAGTCTCCTTTCATTTTTGTGTATAATAATTAAAATAATTTAAATATGCATTTTTGTACTTTTATTTAATTCTTTTTCTAATTAGGATTTTAGCATTCCGTAAAAACAACAATAGTTTATGATGAAGTAATGAAATTAATATACAATTAGTTCTATTTTCAGTTGTTAAAAAACCGATATATTAAAAATTAAAAATATTTAAATTTGTGTTGTTTGTATGTAATTGTTAATAATAATGTAATATTCAAAAGAATTTTAATGAGACACAAAATTGCATAAGTATATGTTAGGAATACACGTGTTAATTGTTTTATTACACCTCTGAAAATAATTTAATTTCTATATATTTAACAAATGTAATTGTTTTCTACTTAAATACCACTATTCATGACCAATATTTAATTATATATTTTTTCAGTGTGTATTGTATGATTCATTACACAAGTAGTATTATTTATTAAATGTTGAGTGTTATTTATATTCTTTACATACAAATTATTGTTTTAATTAACAATATCTTAATATTCGAAAATGGAAAAAACGGTTATAAAAGTATAAAAAAAAGTTGTTCTTTTTCTGTACAATGTTTATAATTCAAATTAGTCAAACATTTTACTAGTAATAAAAATGTAGGTTTATAATACATTTATATATATATATATATATATATATATATATATATATATATATATATATATATGTCTTTTCAGTTTCTAGGATCCTAGCCTTAAGTTTGTTGGGTTCACTTTTTCCAATATGGTTAGGAACTGTATGCCTTACTCATTGGCTTGTAATGGCAGCGTGGTTAGCATTAGGTAATAATTTTATAACTGATTGTGCCATTTATCTTTTATTTATTGGCGTATAAATTTATGTTCATAATTATATATTATGATTCAATATTATATTAATTTTTTAGGTAATCAACAAACTGCTGTCTGTGCAAACAGATGTGAAGAGTTAGCTTTTAGTGGTGCTCTTGGCTTAGCGTATGTAGTTGCATTTATTGCTCCACGAGATGGTCCCACACGGTATTCATATTTAGCATATTATTTAGTATGCTTTATGGAAAATACCGGTGCACTTGTTGTATGGTATATAAATTGATTACAATTTTTATTTATACATTTTTAGTAATACAAAAAATATTAAAAATTAAACGATTGCAGGTGTGTCATGAATAATTCAGCAAGTAATCCATTATTATATTATGGTGCTGTTATGGCTCAGTTAGTAGCTTTTCTGCTTGGATTAGGTAGTATGTTGATCTATTATATGTATTTCCATCCTTCTGGAACTTCGAGAACACTCAGTAAAAGTGTCAACTTTACAGTGGTGCCTAGTGAAGTTAATAAGCCAGGATACAGTAAAAATTTATAATTTGAAAAGTTTACATAT
>CM068316.1:6175699-6250699 GCA_034766995.1 Acanthacorydalis orientalis | reverse complement strand
TGTGTATGTGTATATATCACACAAATATTTTCATATAACTACTCTGGTATATTCTAATACCTGTAATGTTCGTCTTTTATTGTCTTCTGTATGTACCCATGCTCTTAATGTTAATTCATGAATAAATATTTCTGCAGCTTTTGCAAACAACATTGGAGCTTCAGCAGAAATCATTTTAACATCTTCATCTAATTTCATTATTTTTTTTATTCGTGCTAATGGCAGTGCTTGTTGTTTAAGGTCCATCTGAAATTGAAGAATATATAAAAATTGAATTGATTTAAAATTGTGTACATTTACACACTGTGCTAACGTGAGTGATTTTTTTAATATCTTCCATCACTTTAGGCCAAAATGATGCTAAAGCAGCTTGTGCCTCTGTGTGTGTTGGACTCTGCTCTTCAGACAAATTATCATCTCGATTTTCTGTATCACCTTCAGAACTGAAATTATTTAAATTTGAGAAACAAAATTATTTTCAAATATTAAGTAAATGCGTGCATTTTAATTCTATTAAAGTGAATGTATTTTCCACCAAACAGAAAAAAAAATCTATAATACTTACGTGTTAACAAAATATACCGCTGACATATTGTCCTAAACTTTATTATAATTCACTGATTATAGATGTATAAAAATATTAAAATATATATTTACTTTATTATTAAATGAATTACAATATTATATTTGAAAATGCACCGGGTTTTTTCCAATATTGACTCAATAACCAATCGTGTTAATTTTTGGTCAGAGCCAAACCAATAGCCGTCAACATTTACTCTGATTTGTCATAGAATGCTTTAAAACAAATATCCAGCAGTACAGTTTAATGGTACTTAACATTTTGACGATGAATAAGCTTGGAATGGATGCTTGTAGATTTATATGAAGTCGATATGTTTCACATATAATTGACAACTATTAATATGTGCACTTGCGTCGGCGTTGAGACTGTGTAAACTTTATCTGTGGTGTAGATTGTTCCCAATATAAAAGTATTTCAAGGGTAGTACTCGTTTTAAAAGAAAAAATATCGATAGAAAAATGTCAGAAAGTACTAGCTCTTCTAATAAATCGTTGCATGACGAATCTGATGAATCTTTGTCAGTTTCTGATAAAGTGAGTATGCTTTTCTAACCAAATTTCAATTTGTTTTTCTTAATCACTAAGTATTTTGTGACGTACCTAGTTCTATCAGGTAGAAAGTAAATTGTATTGTATTTATATAATTAAATTATATATAAATAAGTAGTGTGTAAATTAATTAACATATTTAAATAAAGTTGTGTAAATTGACACCTGCTTATCTGTCATCTTTAAAATAAGAATGATTAACATCATATTCCAAAGTAGTAATTATATGACCAGCTTGTGATTTTTGAGTAGTTCTATCTATTATTTGATTTAAAATACGAAAACGGCATATATATGTTTGTATTATTAGTGCAAATTCTGAAAATATTTTTTTTTATTCATGTGATAAGCAACTTAATATACAAAGAGTGTTATATTTGTTCATTAACGATGTATCATTAATTTTATTAAATATGTGTATAAATAATTCACGATTCCTATAAACTGTTTCTCTTTCTTAATGTTTTATCATCTGTTTAAATTGTTTATTTTTAAACACTCATACAAATAAAGTGAATTCAATTATAGGATTTAAGTGAAGATGGAAGTATTGTTGGTGAACGATTACGTGGTGATGGTCAAGAGCAAGATATTTCTTCAAAAAAAGTCGATGATGATGAAGATCGGCGAAATCCACAGTATATTCCAAAAAGAGGCAATTTCTATGAACACGATGATAGGACAGCAGAAAATGAGGAAGAGAACGAAAAAGTTGAATCGACAGATAAAGAAAAGGATGTTGCTCGTTTAAAAAAAAAAGTATGGGAAGAAAAAGTTGGTGAAAAATGGGAACATGATCTTTATATCGAAAAGGAACAGACCCCAAAAACGAAGCAAGAATTAATTAATGCTTATGGATATGATATTAGAAATGAAGATGGGCCACCAAGAGCTAGAAGACGTAGACGATATGGGTAAATAATCACTTTATAATTTTTAAATTTTTTATTATTTACAATAAGTACTTGAGATATTTTAATTTTCATGATTAATTCCATTTTGGAAACAATATGTTTTATTTGTTTGTTTAGCATTAATTTCTGATGGAATATATAGAATTTAATTTCTGTTACTCAATTGTAAATTAAATGGTAAAATTTAACTGTATTTTGTTATTTTGCTGTTGAGTAGAATTATAGTATTATTGTTTCTTATAAATAAAATAGTGATTAAAATTAATTTACATGAATTGCCTACAATGATTATTTCTTAGTCGTGGTCCAAATAAATATACAAGAAATTGGGCCGATGAAGAAGCATATATTCGTCAAACACAGCTAGCAGCAAATCGTCGTCGAAAACAAAAGAATAAAGAAGAATTTCCACCCTTAAATCCTGAAGTCCAAACATCTCCAGTAGAAAAAACTGATACTGTCTGGAATAATAAGAATAGTGAAACAACTGTACAAAATGTGCAAGCAATTCACCCTGCAAGACAAGGAATCTCAGGAAATGTGAAAAACACTAATAAGAAAAAAGAATTTCCGCCTTTAGAACATGATCAGGAAGAAAAGAGGTATGTTACTAACATACATTTGTTAATCCATTCACTGTCCGGATTTGTATTCTCTGTGTCTCTAGTATTGGTATGACTATACTAGATGTATTGTGTCTGTGAAATAGGTTAAATAAATATATATTTAATAATTTGTTTCAGTTGTTAAAAATGCAATTATTTTTATTTCTTTTTTTATTATTTTTTTTCGCTATACAGTATTTTTTTATAATTTTATAAACAAAATTCAAATTTGTTCTTTTGTTCTGTAAAATAAAAAAAAATATTTCCAAAAATAAGTAATATGTGAATGTATGAATATATGTACTTAAAACTTTGAAAACTCTAAAATAATTAATAAATAAAAGAAATATATATATATATATATATAACAATTTTGTAGTGTGATATACAATTCACAAATTTATGTTAATTAAAATAAAATTAGAATAGTTTGTAACCTTGTATATATTTTAATTTGAATTTAATTGTTGTATAAAATTTAAATTCAAAAATCAGTTGTAAATAAATGTTAGCTTTTGTTAAATATTTTGAATTAAAATTTTAAATGTTTCAGACCTGAAAAATCACAGCGGAAGCAAAAGAATTCTTATCCTGGTAATGAATTAGTTAATAATAAGAAATCTGAGCGTACAAAAGATTATCACAATCAACCAAGAGATGATAATCAGCATCATTTAAATAAACAATTAAAGCCCCATCGTCAAAATAAAACTGATCAGCAACGACAGAAAAAAATTCGAGACAGAAATGTTCGAGAATATCCATCAGTTAATAACGGACAGATTGAACGAGAAGATAATGTCCAAAATGCTCTGATTTCATCGCAGAGTTTCAGTAATTCTAACAGAAATAGAACATCACAACATGGAAATCAAGTAAATGTTGGCCAAGGACATATGCACCAAAATCAAGTTCAAGGAGATACCGTGTATGATTTAAATAGAGAAATGGTTAATTTGAAAGTAACTGATAACTCTAATCAATCACATCAACAACAGTCATCTGGAGGATATAATAGACAAGGTATATGCATATACGCTTATGTATGTTTATGCATTTTTATATATATTAAATTAATATCAATATTTAAATTTATTGTTTGAAATAAACTTTTAAAATGAATTATAGGGAGTGTGCCTCCTCGTTTACAAAATGAACAACAGCGTGGTGGTCCCAAAAGGTACAGTTCACTTCGACAAAGATCATTGCCAGAAACAACTGCTCCTCCTTTTGGTACTCAACAGCAACATGTAAATCCTACTTATTATCAACAAGGTGAATAGCATTTATTTGTTAATATAAATAATAAATATAGTACATGTATTTCTTTTTAGAGGAACAGTTCACAGAATATGCTCAGCCACCTGATTCTATGCTATCTCTTGGTCATTCTGCTTCAACAACCTTACCACAACACTTAATTCCTCCGACGATAAACGGTGGGGCACAGTTATTGAATAGATCTTCAACAATGTTGAGTCAACCATCACAAACTATGTCTCAGCCTACTGGTCAGATTATGCCTGGAAGCCCGTCAGGTCCAAGTATGATGACTCAATCACAGGTAAAATATAATATTTTAATTTATTAATAAAAAATTCAGTTCAGTTGAACATGTCAACAATTCTTTTTAAAATAACAAATTCATATCAAAATATTTTATATAATATTACTTTTTAATTATATTAAATTCAGTTTTAGTGTTCTTTCATATTCTATAAAAATAATTAGAATTATAAATGTTTTGTATGATCTTTATATTGAATGTTTATTTATGTTTTCTAATTTATAGTATATAAAATGTTACTTTTAAAATAAAAATTCTTTTTAAGGCGCAAACGATTCTCACTCAAGCTCAACCAATGCAAATCCATACACATAGTCATGTTCAGTCTCAAGTTAATCATCCTCAGATGCTTGCTGGTCAACCATTGCCACCAATGCTAACACCACAACCAGGCATGTCGATGCCACCACCAAATCAACCGCAAGCACCACCGCAAATGATAACAACAGGTACACAGGGTCCACAGGCAATTCTCAATCCTCAGCCACAGCAGTTAATTAGTGCACAGGTATAGTTATTTAATATTTTTATAATTCATATGTCTTGTTTGTATTAACACTTTAAATGTTTGACTAGGCCCATCCTCAGTATCCTCCTCCTCCGACACAATATCAAGTTCAAGCCCAGACTGCAGCTGCTGCTGTTTATAATATACCACAGGGTGTAGCACCACCTCAACCTGCATATATACCACAATCTCACCAACAACCAGCTGTCATTAGTTATGCTACTGCAGGACCAGGACCTCAGGCAGCTGCATATCAACCTACACCTTATCAGACATACACACAGCCTTATAATACACAACCGGTAAATAAATATACTGGTTAAATTTTATATTTGTATAAATACATACATACATATATATATATATATAAATTAAAAATAATATTAATTTTTACAATAGGGACAACCGACCCAAGAGCTGTATCAGCCTCAAGGAGGAATAACATACTACTCTCCACATAGTCAGCAATCAGTTCCTAGGCCTCCATTAAAAAGACCTAAAGCAGCTATTCCAATATTAGCTCCTCCTGAACATAATACTCCTACGTCAACTTCAACAAATGATACCAATTCCACAAACGTTTCAAGAGGTCGAGGCCGACTATCTCCTACTACAGCAGCTATGATTAAAATGTGTCATTCTGAAAATCAAAACCCTTCAGATAAAATAGGTAGGGAATCATCAGAAAAGGAATTACCTCTAGAAACAACTCAAGTTGAAGGAGAAAAATTCATAGATGCAGAAGAGATTATAGACAATTTACAGAATGATAATAACGCCACCACTAATACTGTGAGTAATCAAAATAATAATCAAAATGTCAATAGTAATGATGAGCTTAATGAAAATAATGTCACTCAAAGTATAGAGGAAAAAGTGGTAGATAAAACTGAAAGTTCCGCAGAAGCCACTTAATATTCTATATTATTATGTCAATATATCGATTATATTAATTAATTTATAGAAGGTTTGTAACAGCCGAAAGATTTTTTTTTCTTAAAGGTAGTATGTTTTAAATATTGATTTCTATATTTTAATAACTTGACAGATTTATACCAACTTAGAAGACTAAATTGTAGATATCTGTATCAACATGTAAGCAAAATTAAAAATTCAAAACAGGCACAGGAATATAAATTTAACAATTTCATGTTAATGTACAATTCAGGTTAAATTTCATATTATAAACGTTTTTTTATGATTTTAAAAGTGATAAAAAATTTTATATAAATATTAAACATAATTGTTTGTAAAATAATCAGATTTATTTTACATGCTAGCATTGTGTTTATTTTTTTATGTTATTAATGAACAATTTTAAATATTTATATTTTTCAGCCATTAGTTAAACTATTTATGACTGAGAATATTATCTGTAATGAATTACAATAATATTGGCTTTTATAATTATCATCTTTGGTTACATGTATATGTAACAAATGTATACACACTAGTGTGCTTATGAATATAAATGTGTGTTTCCATAAATAAAAATGTATATATACATGCATACACATGCACACACATATTAAAATGTGTTTTCTGTACCTGTGATTGCTTTTGTGTATTAATCCTTGCATGTTTTTTTAATATGTATTTTTCATTATATAATTATAGTGAGAAATACTGCAATGAGAATCAAAGAACTAAAAAATATCATATACATATATAAATAATTATTTAACAGTAAACTTTGCTTGTAAATATTGATAAAAATGATTATCGATAAAAAGAAAACAAATGACAGAGTTTATTGTTAAATTTATTATAATTTTTCTGTAGTACATTAATCAATAAAAAAATATTTCTTTGTGTGTAGGTGTGTATATATAAATCAATACATTTTTCACAAATTTTATGTGCATTAGTTATTGGAAATTATCAAAGTTATATATTTGTTATTTATGACTGGTTATAATCTGGTAACTATCTGGTACCTATGTATAATCTTATAATTGTTGTCCATGTTTTATTAAAATAAGTAAATTGATTACTTAAATATTATATTTGATGCATTCTTTTTTTAAGCTTATTTAAATAATAAATTATTTATATTTTATCTTCAACAGATTTTTTTTCAATTGAATATTGTATACAAGTTATAATATGTTACAAATAGCAACATTTTGTGTAAATTATATATATATATTTGTGTTTTTGACATCATTTATTCATAGTAGGGTGGTCCCAGAAGTACCCGACTCAACAAAAAAAACAAAAATTTTGGAAAAAAATATATTTATATTTCAACATAATCTCCTTTCAGCTCTATACACTTTTTCCAGCGATGTTCAATAAGTTCGATACCCTTTTTATAATAAGAACTGTCTTGCTCCTCAAAATACCCATTAACTGCCGATATCATTTCTTCATCGTTGGGAAATCTTTGACCACTGAGCCATTTTTTCAAGTTTGGGAACAGAAAATAATCCGAGGGGGCTAAATCTGGCGAATAGGGTGCACGAGGTAGCAATTCAAACTTTAATTCGTTAATTTTGGCCATTGCAATAACGGATTTGTGAGCTGGTGCATTGTCTTGATGAAACAATACTTTCTTCTCAGCCAAATATGGCCGTTTTTGCTTGATTTCTTCGCTCAAACGTTGCAATAAGTTCGCATAATACTCGCCGTTGATAGTTTTTCCTTTTTCAAGATAGTCAATGAAAATTATCCCACGCACATCCCAAAAAACCGACGCCATGACCTTGCATGCAGATGAAACGGTCTTCGCCTTCTTTGGAGCCGGTTCTCCCTTTTCAGTCCATTGTTTTGATTGTTCTTTTGTCTCGGGTGTGAAGTGATGGACCCATGTTTCATCCATGGTTATGAAACAGCGCAAAAATTCTGCTTTGTTGCTGTGAAACGTCGCTAAACACTCAATTGAAACATCTTCACGGCACTGTTTTTGCTCGAAAAGTAAAGAACAAGTTCTCAATAACAAATCATAATTTAAAAATATAAATAAAAAATTAACATTTTATTATTAATTTTACATAAATATAAATATGTGAATGCATATATTAAAATTGTACATACAAGAAACAATTATTATTGAAAATAATTTATTAGCAAATCTACTATATAAAAAATATCCAGATTTATGTATTATGCAAATTTAATAACATGAAATCTGATCTATTTTTGTTCTACAGGAGAAAGTGTACTATAGTAATGTACATTTATAATCTTTTCATATCATTTATTTCTACCTTGTTCCAGGCGAGGTGCACAATATAATGAATGATTGTTTTCTTATATGTATTGAATTCAGCTCATGTTTTGATATTTTCACATTGCAAATTTGTTTGCATGATATTGGGTATGTGTTTCAGTATTGATTATATCTTTATAAAAATATTTTTTTCTATTTATTAGATATAGATATATGAAATTTGAGTATCCTATGGCATGAAGATTAGTTTGGTAATACTATAAAGTAGAATCAATGATTTTATCATTGTTAATTGAAAACATTGAATAAATGTTGCCAAATATTAGTTAGCGAAAGCTATTAGGTTTACATTTAGCTAGGTCCTTTTTTACAAAATGTTTACAGAAAGATGAAATATATTTAATTCCCAAAATAACCATTACTTTATATAACTGCTTCTTCTGTTTGGTAATTTACGAATCCTTTGTTGAAAAAAAGATGGCGGCGAAATTGTAATGCATTTTCCACTTTTAGCATTTTTTTACAGGTCTTACACATTACAACACCTTCCATCAAAGTTGAACAAATCTTCTCGCGGCTTCGCTAGTATTTTTTTTAACTAAAATCCGAAAATTATGCAGTATCTAATGTGTTACATTTCAGATGCCATCGTGTTCACTGTGGTATTTACTGTTTCACTACTATTTTGTGAGGTTATGCTAACTGCTTGGTCAAGATATATAGTTTTTAAATATTAAGGTTAGTACTTAAACTTTTACACCTAATAAGTTAAATTTAAAAGGAAATAAATGTACTATCCTGAAAGATTTGTTGTATAGAAGTAGTTTTATCAAGTGTATTTTGATCAATTATCGTTCGACAATTAATTTAAAATGGCTTATAGAATTATAACAAGTTTATTTATTATTGAAATATAATAAAAATATTTATTGACAAAAAACAGTATCACAATTGAAAGTATACATGATGCGATTGAAATAGTTTGATTTAGCCACCAATACATGTGAATATTTTTTTTATTGACTAATGTTGATAAATAAATAAAAATCATTGCACCCAAGTTATTTTCTTTGATTCAAAAACAGTTTAAGTATAAATTAATAATGAAACATTTGTTTTTGAAATTTGTGTATTTTAAATCATGAAAAAGTAAGTAACTAGTGAAGTATTACAAAAATATATTATTTTAAAACTGTTAATGATTTATAATTTCATCTAATAGAAATCACATCAATTACTGTTTAATTAAATAAACAATATTGGTTTCTTAGCAAGCCTAAATTTAACTATTAATAGCTGCATGAAATGTAATTGTATGAAAATAAAATTATTAATTTTTTATAAAAGTAAATATTCTTATTATTTTTCTGAATTTTATGAATACTAAATATTATTAACAAAACTATTCTTTTGATACATTTACATAAATATGTTTGATAGATTCACAACAAAGATTAAAAACAAAAAGAAAACACTAACATTATTTTGTTTAATAATTATTAAAAATCAAGAATATACACCAATGTGTGTAATATATACATATATATATATATATATATATATATATATATATATATATATATATATATATATATGTATGTATATATGTATGTATGTAGATATGTAGTGTGTGTTTGTGTATTTATACATACACACACTATTATAGAACAGAATGTATTTATAAATAAAACGTTTCATCGCTGGAACCACACTATACTTTCATTTTTATTTTTGTCTAATCACATTTTTTCAATTCCTTGCGTCAATTCACTTATGTTTATTTATTAAAGTATTTCACAAATCAGCTTTTTGACTTAAAGATAATGGTATTTCACGAAGTTCTGTTCGTAAACACAAAAATTCTCCTCCAACACATGTTAAAGTCACACATGCTACATTCAACAACCACCAGGATAAAGAAGTGGGAAAATTTCCATTATATACCCAACAGATAATTAAATGAAATAGATGCCATGTGCAACTAAAATCCAAACATAGTTTTGTACGTTGAACAATAAACCATAATGATAATGATCTAAAAAATATAACAAAATTATTGAAAATTTTCATATACATTACAAATATAATCAATTATAATGTTGATTTACCCGATTAAAGAATTTAAAACAAAGGCAACTATCACCATACGGCCTCCAATATCACGTATATGAATTTCCTGAAATAACACAGATTACATTTTTCTAGAAAAATTCAAAATAGCTCTGTAACTTACATGATACTCAAAAAGATGATCTAATGATCTTGAATCTCCAGAAATATAATCTAAGGCTGCCATTATTACACCTAATGAAAAATATAAGATACATTGCATAGCAATGATCTGTGAAATTATCAGCCAAGGATCCCATGTAGTGTTGCGAAAGGAGCCTTGCATTTTTCTCAGCATTATTTTTTAATTTTCCAAAGGTTGAAATAAATAGGTTATCTATGTGTATTACAAAAGGATAATTACATTATTTTTACTTTAATTTGGTTTTTCAGTTTGTGGTTGTCCATGATTCTTACTATACTTTTTTATTATCGAAGATAGACATAAAATCATTTGAATTGTTAAAAAAATACGACAGATTAATACGTACTACATACGTTTTTCATTTAGTTACGATATTTTGATGTAATAATGTGTGTGACAGCTGTCAATGAAACACAGTAAAAAAAAAATGCCAATACAACAGTATTGAAAAAATATATTTTTAAATTTACATAATCATGGATGATGTAAATAAACAGAAAGAAGCGTATTCTCAGCATAATATTGATCATGTATCAAGTATATTACAAAGTGTTAGGTTAGATTCAACTCCGAAAGTATCAGTGCATTATGAATCAGATATAAGTGTTAAAAAGGCAGTTGTTATGAGTCCATCATTAAGTCACTATTTCGGCAGTGGAACAGAAAATTCTTCCTCTATAAAAAATGATACAGCAAATTTTCTCAACGAAATGAAACAGTTTTCGCAATCCAATATTACTGATTACAATCAAACTTCTTTTGCAACAACAATATTAAATAAAGAAAAAGATGAACCTGTTATCTGTAGAATATTTGCGGAATCAAAACCTCAACCACTTCAGTCAGCAGATCCAACAAAAAATTTTTTTGATATGATCGGGCAAACTAAAGGTTCATTCGGTACTAGCACTGGATTAGTGTCGGACATGGGTTTATACTCAGATGATTTGGAAGTAGAAGTAAGTGAAATGTAATGGTTTTAAATATATAATTTATTTTGTTTTATAATTTCACACAGGACGCTTTCAATAGCAGTTTATCATTTGGAAATGAAGCTGATAGACGAAGAGATGCATGGATTCCTATTGAAAGTACTCGTAAAGCTTTGATAGCAAGTGCCACTTCTGCACCAGGAATGTATTTTCCAGAACAAGATCTTCTGACAATGCCTGGAGTAATTTTGGAGGAAACTTTGGTATATATATATATATATATATATACATATATGTATAAAATATCTAATAGATATTCATGTGGATAATAATTTCAAATACTTTTAGAATGACATGCTGCATGATGTTGTTGCTCATTATTTAGGTGCAACAGAAGCTGCACAACGTAAAATACTTACAGCAAATGATGTAACTCAAGATGAACGTGGTTTACGTGAGTTAATACAAGCAGGATGTTATAGAGCAGCTATAAATTTAACTGGTCAATTACTTAGTATTTATGGACAAGGTCAGTACATTTTTAATATTTATCATATAACTTCTTAATTTATAAATTTTAACTTTACATATGTTTTCTTTAACAAAATTTAAAATTTGTTAATCAAATAAAGATGTAGTGATAAGCTCTAATATAATCATAAAAGTTCAGTGTTAATTTTATTAAATGTACTATGAAATATATGCATATTATTTTGATTCAATATTTTTGTTTTTAGGTATAGGTAGAGCTGGCCATCCTAGTAAACATTCCCCTCATTCTTTACAATTATGGTTTACTCGATTAGCTTTACTTATTAAAATAAAATCATTTGCTCTTGCTGAGCAAGAGGCTGAACCATTTGGTCAATTAAATAAACCTGATATATTTTTTCAGGTTAGATATTCTTAATTTATAAATGTTTATATTATGTATGTAACTTTATGTTTGTGCATTGTATGTTTATAATTGCTGAAACAAATTTTGATTACAAGTATCTTAATATTATATTGAAAATTGAAGTTTGTCAAAACTATTTCAGTTTTATCCCGATATGTATGGAGGTCGACCAGGTTCCATTGCCTCATTTTCGTTTAGATTGTTAATTGCAGAGTTACCAATGCATTGTAATAAATCTCGAGTATCAATAAAAAGATTATATAATCTTTTATCTACTATTTGGAAAATTATTAATAATCTTAAAGAAGGATTATCTGAAGATGGAAATCCAATGGAGTTAAGTGAACCTGATAAAAATGATTCACTTAAACTGTGGACAGGACGAAAAGCACGTGTACAACATTCTATCATCAACTGTGCTCTTATTTTAAAGGTGGACAACTTTTGGAATTAAATAATTTTAAATAAATTATTCTAGATTAAAATTATGATAGAATTAACAGATAAAAAGATCAATTCTAAATCGAATTAATTATTAACAGCAAAAAAAAAATGCTAATGTAATTTGTTTATTCTATAAAATTAATTGTTACAGTAATCAAGTCTAACTATTAATAATTACTTTTCATATACAAAAAAAAAGTAATAACTATACCAGTTTATACATTTTTTATGTACATATTACTTTTGTAGGATTATAGTTTGGCAATTCAAGTAATGAAAGAGCTTATTAATAATCATGATTGGAATGATGATCATAAAAAAGCTTTACATTCTACTTTGGGACGAATCCATTTACAGTTAGGAGATGTAGTTGGAGCAGAGTCTTGTTTTGTCAAGTCAAGAGAATTTAACAAGTATGTATATATAATAACTGTATATACCATCTTAAGAAATTGGTGCATGATTTTCAAATTTAAGATTTCTACATCTCAGTATGATTAATAAGTAATTACCTTAATAAGGTTTAGTAACATAATATACAACAGTTCTTGTAAATATGTTCTAGATTTAAAAAAAGTCTTAGTTGTTCTTGATTATTTTACTAAAGTATTTATAATCATTTTTTCAAATATTTTATTTTTGCTATAATATGTATAAGTACTTTAATCATAAATATTTTACATTTTAGAAGTGCTATGCCACTAACAAGAGATTTAATTGATAAATCATTAGTAGCTGTTGCTCAGAATTCCTATAGTGATGCATATCAGTTACTTGTCCAAGCTAGTCAAATTGAACCATCCAATTTAATGATAATGAATAACATGGGAATGTGTTTATTGTATATGGGTCGTTTAAAAGAAGCAATTGCTTTATTAGAAAATGCAGTTAATTCAAACCCAACACGAGGACTAAACGATTCACTATTATTGAATTTATGTACTTTGTATGAATTAGAATCATCTCATAGCAACAGTAAAAAGTTAGCTTTATTAAGGCTGCTAGCAAGGTATAAAGCAGATGTAGGAATGAATATACAAGCATGTTTAAAACTTCAAGCATAATGAAATTATTTTATTTAAAAAATTAATATAAATTAATAATTTATTGCATTTAATGCAAAGAAAACATAGAAACAAAAAATAAATTAAGTTTTTAATGTTTTTTTTTTGTGTTATAAAGAAATTTAAATTTAAGGTAAAAAATTCATAAATATAAAATACTTTCTACTGTTCTACTTTTTAAAAAGTATGAAATTATGTCACATAATATTATCTATAATAAAGTGTTATAACTATTACTTTTAACTTTTTAGAATCTTATAAACAATGTCAATGTTTTCAAAATTCAGAATTAATAAAATACATTTTATATAGTTATTCTTTTTTCTTGTTTAGTTAAATAGCCAGATATTTATATTAATTTTGTCTTGGGTATTTTTTTTTTAATGTTTCAAGTACAAATTTCTAATAAAAACATATTTTTAACATGAATTAATTAAATCAAAGTATGATTGTTAATCATAATTTATTATAGATGTGTTGTTCTGAAATTTTTTTATTATACTGAAGTACTTAATATAATATTTTTAATTTGTATTGCGTTATTTAATGTTTAATTTTGTTTTAAAATATAATTTTTTATTATATTATTTTTAAGTTAAATACAAATGTTTATTTCTTTCTAAATTTGATGCATAACTGATATTAAGAACAAGTAATTAAAGATATTGGGTTTTTATTTTTATACTGTTATATAAAGTAAAAAATCTTATTTTACATTTCTAAAAGAAAGTTTATTAATAATTTATGCGAATAAAAATATTAATTGTTTTATTACGTTTATTTTAAACACTTTATACATTATATAAATAACATAGCATTACTATTAATTTTATTTTTAAATTTTGTTTACATGCTTAATGAGAACCACCTAAGTCTTCCTTTGTGGGTGGTCCATACTGTTGTTCCCAAAATTTGAGGTATTCTTGTTTACGTTTTTCTCGTCTCGCAAAATATTCTGGAAACTGTGCCTTTTCCATTGGATGCCAGTAATCAAGTACCCAATCTGGAGGTATTACTTCACGTTCATATGCCACACCACCAGGTGACTCTGGAACTATAAGCATTAAATTGATTAAAGATAATGTCACATTTAGATAAAAATGTTTCTTTTTAGAGAAATATATACAAACATTTCTTGGGCTGGTAATGCTGTTTATTGAATAATTCTTCTTCGCCTTTCAGTAATAATTTTTTTGCTACAGTCATATCTTTAATATTTTTATTTTCATCGAATTGAGCACGCAATAAAACTGCTTGATATCGAAATGCAGTCCTACAAACACGTTTATATTAAAATTCTTTTTAACGTACATACAATTGTACGCTAATCGTTTTCATTTTATGTAAGGCAAAAAGTTTTCAA
Organism: Acanthacorydalis orientalis; assembly: GCA_034766995.1. Classification (NCBI taxonomy): domain Eukaryota; kingdom Metazoa; phylum Arthropoda; class Insecta; order Megaloptera; family Corydalidae; genus Acanthacorydalis; species Acanthacorydalis orientalis. The sequence goes on along the minus strand of CM068316.1, from coordinate 6,235,844 downwards.
TTGTTTAACATACTTCTTTTTTTAATATACATATTGCATAATTAACCTATTTATTCACCTTCTATCATACCACGATTCCAAACATCTCAACGCATTTTTATACAGTGCACATACTTTACGTGAATGGGAAACAACCCCGATTCCTGACATTATTTCAATTTTTATTACAAAACTAAACAAATGTCATGTATACAAGTACTATTTATACAGATGTTTTCTTTTTATCATTCATAAATCAGGAGATAAAAAAATGTATTATTGTATTAATGGTAAGAAAAAATAAAGTATAATTTATAATCATGAATGTTTATAAAAAGATAAAAAAGAGAAATGTTTGAAGAAAAGCAAAAATTATAAATTGAGTTATGTATTTATAAAATTTATTATTCATATTAAAAGTTTCAAATACAGTAAAATATTGATTGAATTTAAATGTATATGAGAAAACATGTACAAAACTTAATGTTTTGTGATTTTATTAAAAAATACAATGTTTTATCATCTTTATGTTCAATATTTTTTTTAATAATTAACATCATTTCAATATTATTATTTGTTGAGTCTCTCTGGTGTAATACTGTGATGTTTGCTCAGTCATTGTTTAAAGGACAGAAAAATTAGGTTTAAAATGTAATCAAAACTACAAGTGACTAAATAGTCAAATGTAATCAAAGGATAAAAATGAAGCATTGGATATAACTTAATTATTAGTAAATATATATGTTTAAACATTTGACCATTTGAAATTGAACACGTGTAACTAATAAAAACTATTTAGTCAAAATATAAATTATATTGTACACGTATGTTCGTATAATTGATATGAAAATGTGTTAAATAAAGTGCTCAAATATAATAAACTAATAAGGTATGTAATATTGGTTTCAATTTATTATTTAAAGAAATATTGAGTTTAGAATACTGTATTTAATATTTTTAGGAAGAAAATTTAACATTAAATTAAAAATAGAAAAAAAAATGACAGATATTAGTGATTGGTTTAAATCTCTGCCAATATTCACAAGATATTGGTTAGGGTTGACAGCACTCTTTTCATTACTTGGTCGTTTTGGTATATTAAAGCCGATGACATTAATTTTACTTTATGAGCCTTTAATGAAGTTTCAGGTAAAAATATATATTAAATTTTGTGAAGAATTTTAAATAATAAGATTTGAATTTCAGATTTGGCGCCCAATAACTGCACTATTTTATTATCCGATATCACCTGCTACAGGGTTTCATTTTTTAGTCAATTGTTACTTTTTATATAATTATTCAATAAGACTCGAGACTGGCGTTTTTGCTGGACGCCCTGCAGATTATTTTTTTATGTTGATTTTTAATTGGATATGTTGTGTCATCATTGCTATCTTAGCTGAAGTACCAGTAAGTTAATGTTTATTTTTAATAAATTTATCTTTTATTAATTATTAAAAGAAAATATTATATTTAATGAACTTCATCATTACTTTAATTCTATTTAAAAGATTCAATAACTATTATTGAGATTATATTTTATTATTTTTATGTCCTCTTTATGTATATATATATATATATATATATATATATATATATATATATATATAATATTAAATTATAGATTTTGATGGATCCCATGGTACTTTCTGTATTATATGTATGGTGCCAATTAAATAAAGATACAATCGTATCATTTTGGTTTGGAACACAGTTTAAAGCTATGTATTTACCATGGGTTCTCTTTCTATTTAACTTAATTATATCTGGAGGGTAAGTACATTTTCTATAATTTTATTTAATGGAATATTTATTTATACAATTTTATGTATTTGTTTCTTAGGGGTTATATGGAATTGGTTGGTATTCTTGTTGGTCATTTATATTTCTTTCTTATGTTCAAATATCCACAAGAATTAGGAGGACCTAATTTATTATCAACTCCTTCTTTACTGTAAGTATTTAAATGTTTTTAGATGATTGTGTGTAAAAAATATTTGATTTCAATCCAAATTATTGAGAATAATGGTTTATTTTGATTTTTTGTATTATAATTTGTTTAGAAAATACTATTTTCCTGAAACAAGAGGTGGTGTTTATGGTTTTGGTGGACCACAACCAAATGGTGTTCAACAGCAACAACACAGAAGAAATCAACCAATGGGAGGTGGATTCTTTCGGGGGCACAATTGGGGCAGAGGGCAACCTTTGGGAGATAACTGATTGATTATTATAATTAACATAAAAATAAGTTAATTAAAGGTATAGTAAATATATAAAACTCTGTGTGTACATTATATATATGTGTATGTGTATATATATATATATATATATATATATATATATAGACACACACACGCATGCACACACAAATTCACCTATCCATGTGTGTGTATATCCGAAGACCATAGAGGAATATCATGTGAACTTAAAATGGTAAATGTAATTCAATCATTGTTTATGTTCTTATGTACATATTGTAATGTTAAGTCACAGGATGTGAGATTTTCACTTTATAGAGGAAAAAGACAACTTTTATAAATAAATTAATCGAATATAATTAATATTTATTTTTAATGTTTATTCTTATGTACTAAATTGAAATAAAAATTGTTATATGCCTGATAATTTTAATTATTTTAATTTATAAAATATTAAACGTGTTCATTTATGTGTAAGTTTTAATGTACCTATACAGTTTCAAAAACAATTTCATTAGAAATAGTATAGTTATATATAATTATCTAAAACTCAAATATTTATGTAATATGGGGTTATTTTTAAGTTTTTTATTATAATTAATCTGTTCTTTTGAAGCAGTTTTTGTCAATATCATAAATAAATTGTTTAATATTTACTCTTAAAGTTGGATACAGAAAAGAATATGTGTACATTACTGTATTAATTTAGATTACTGTAACATTTGATACGTATTTTATATTTAATTTTTTTTTTAATCTATTAAATAGTTTAAGTTATCAATAGTATGTACATAATAAATTATATCATTTGTTAATATACATTTATATATATGAGAATAAAATTTATTCCTATATGTTTGACAAGAAAATTTTTATTTTCAATTGCATAATATTTTTTTCTTTCCAAATTCCAAAATTTGCAATCTGTTGAGAGATTACACAGTGTTATTCACAGTGGTGTGTTATAGATTCATTTGAGCCCAGGTAAATTTGAATTAGGGGGCCCTGTGTACAGTGTTATACTACGGTAATGAGTTTACAAAATTAGTTTGGGGGTCCCAGGCAATGGTCCTTTTTGCCTACAGGGTAACATGCCACTGGTTATTGAACAAAAAAAATAACCAACTGCATTATATGTATAAACTAATGTTTATGTTGATTTATATATGTATAATATTGAAAGAAATTAGAGAAAATATGTACGCATTTTAAATAGATTTAGATAAAGGAATTAATAAACAAAAAGAGTTATAATTATAAGTCAATATCAAGTATAGATCAGAATGAACTTTATATTAATATTAACACAGATAAAGAATATCTTAATTTTAATGGTGAAAATATTTTAAATCGCTGTTGAAAGGCCTTATAATAATTATGTAATAAAAATATGTATTATTTTTCAAATACAAGTATTTATGAAAAATAATAAAATTGCAACTTTTTTATTAATTCTAACAATTCTTATAATAATTTTTAACGTTTATTTTAATCTATAATATATTCGTTTTATAAAGTTGGTATGGCGGTTCAGAAATAGCTGTCTTGGAATTTCCTTTTCCTTTTGACAATAGGTAATATAGCATGGTTTATCATGTTGTTTAATATACATATAATTATTAGTACTCTTTCAATCAGCTCTAAAATATTGAATGTTGACGTTGTTATTTGATGTTTAATGCGTGTTTAATGTGATTTTATAATTATTTTCAGTGTTCGGCGTTTTCTCATAAAATAAAACATGTCTGACGTCGAGGTGTAAGTTATTTTCTTGTTTTAATAATGATAATATATCTGTTCAATGACACCCGCTTGTAGTGTTATAAAAATAAACTTTAATATTTTTGCAAGCTATCATTTAATTTGGTTTGGCCCTTTTATTCAATAATCTTATTTATTATTTCGTTCACATATTTATGGTCACAATTTAAATTTACTATTTTTAAAAACCAACCAAGTATGTATTATATTTTTAAAAGTTGAAAATCATTTAATTTTTGTATTAAGTTATACAATTTATGGATATTTTAGTGATGATGTCCCATCAGCGGCAACACTTGGTGGTTCTATGGATGTAAATCAAGCATTACAGGAAGTATTAAAAACTGCTTTAGTACATGGAGTTGTTGTACATGGTTTGCATGAAGCAGCAAAAGCTCTTGATAAGTAAGTTTTTTTTTGATTATTATTTTGGCTACATTTTGCTTGCAATCCTGTAATTTCAATAATTATGTTCAGAGATTGTTTCATTGTAGCCTATATTAATTGTACAATCATAGTACTGATGGATACGAATGATGTATCTTTCAGCCTCAAATTGTCCTACATATGTTTTTGGTTTATTTGGAAGTTATATTTTTACTATTATATTTTTTAGATAGACATTTGAAAAATATGTTGCCATTAAGAAATTAACTGAATGTGCCTTAGTGATTTGATAATAGTATTGGAATATCTATTTCTAAATTGTAAATTGTTTGATAAACAACTTCTTCATAAGAACATTATTTGTATCTTTATAGGCGCCAAGCAATGTTATGTGTACTAGCTGAAAATTGTGACGAACCTATGTACAAAAAACTTGTATGTGGATTATGTACAGAACATGGTATACCACTCATTAAAGTAGATAATAATAAAAAACTTGGTGAGTGGGCAGGTCTCCGAAAAATTGACAGTGCAGGAAAAGCACGCAAAGTAGTAGGATGTTCGTGTGTTGTTATTAAAGTAAGTTTGTTTACATTTAAATTTTTCTTTCATGATAAATGATTTTTATTATTGATTTATTTTATTCAACGTTGTATGGTTGTTTTTAAAATTGACTATATACAGAAATATATATTGAAATATGCATTATTAAATGTTAGTTTTTAAAATTCAAGTGATGAATTTAAAGCAGGTTCCCTCTTCTGAGTGAACCCAAATATAATTTTGCTGACAATCTGCTACTGATTTTCTTTTTAATTGAACATTTTAATTTTTATAAAATTTTCAGTTTTCTGAAAAACATTTTTTTTATGTTGTAGGATTATGGTGAAGAAACACAAGCATTAGATGTTATAAGAGAGTATCTTAAGACAGCAAAGTGAAATGTTTTATATAAGTTACTACTCTTTATATATTAAATAAATAAATTAAAAAAAAATCAACTTTTTTTTGTGTACTCAATACAAAAGCCTCTGTTACATATTTATTTTATTTATCATTTAATTTATAATTTCAGATTATGGTAGTGTGTGTAATGGTGTTGCTGTTAATGTTATTTAATGTCACAAATATAAACTGTTGCTACAGTGATCGTCTTATGAAGATTAAGTGCAATTTTTTCTATGTATGTTCCAATGTTCAACTTGACATTTTCTAAAATTTTTAAAGTTTATATTACTATTAAATACAGTATTAATGCTAATGTTTACATCAAATTTAATGAACATATTTTGTTATACCTTCCACAATACCATTCATTTTTGCATTGGGAACATTTTTTAATCCCTTTATTACCACATGTTGCACAAATTTTAGAAACTAAGTCTTCCATTTTTGATATAAAGTCAGTATTGTATGCTTCACTTAAACTGAAATTATAATATTAATTAAAATTCTTAAAATTTCATGTATGCTAATTTGAAACTAAGTATTGAAGATAATAAATATGTAAGTAATTATTTCTATTTTGTTAAAGAAATTACTAATTTACAATTGTGCTAATTCTTTTCTTTTTTCTTCATCAATATTAAAAAACCATGTTGCTTGTGTTTTTGCAATATTCTTCCACTTTTTGTGACCAGAATCAAGATAAAATTGCTTTATCTGTAATAAAAAATGTGAACTCATTTATTATATAATCTTAGTTTATTATGAAATATTTACTTGTGGAATAGTTTCTAATAAAACAAGATTTTTTTTAGATATTGAAGAAGTGTTCATTACACTTGCTTGATACAACCAATGTTTGAGTTCAATTAATGGTGCTAATTGATCCAATAAAACATCATTCATATATTTTTGTAGCTATAAAATGAACTACATAAATTACTTATTCAATTAGTTTTGAAGACAGTAAAAAAAAGGTATGTTTTGTTTATATTAATAGATTTGTATACTTTTGTTAACTGTGATTTTCTAAAGTCTGTTAATTCATAATTTGAAGTACAGATTGGATCCAATAATATTTGATGTAAAGCAAGCCATATTTGAGCTTCAGTTTGTGTTAGTTTCATTAATTCTTCTCCTTCTATTATTTTCCATTTACCATCTAAGAAAAAATTAATATAAAAAATAAATTTGTAATTTCTATTTTTAAATGAAATATACGAACTAGCACATAAGTACACATGCCAGTATTGAATAAAAGTGGATATATTTAAAAAAATATTTAACTATTAAAAATACAAATGTATAAATTAATACATTTACCTATATATTTTAGTAATCTATGTTTGGAGTTATGTTTACACCATGGTGTTTTATCAAGAAGTTCAATTAAAAGTAATGGTATATCATATGTGGTAAACATTTTTGAAGAAGTATTCAGCGGCAACCTTGAAAAAAAATAGTAAGTGATCATTTTTTTATAAACATTTAATAAAAACGATATTTTAGGTTATATTTGGATTTTGTAATAAAAAAGATTATATTTTACAATTTCAATTGAAAACATGCATTATAATATAAAGTTATACCGCTGTAAGTTTTCTGAAAAATATCTTAAAATTGAAATTGATCTAATTCCGATATCAAATAATAAATCTTCTTTTTGTCTATTTAATTCCTGTAAAGTTGTTTCATTGCAATCTTCAACTTTGGTTTCGTTTTTATTATCTTTTGTAACAACTAGATATGTAATAGTTTCATAAATATAATCAAATAAATCTAAAGCATTATCTTCTAAACTAATAATACTTTCGGTATGGAAAAGTACTATTTCAAGTAAGGCTATACACAGTGCTTCATGGTACAACTAAAAATTAGAACATATAAAATAATGTGCACTTTTAACTTGTAAGGAGTTTTTCTTACGACTGTATACAAAAGAAATGTAGTTTGTGGTTCAGGTTCAAGTTTCAATAAATGTGGTAAAATTTTAGATCTCCATACAGAAATACATACAGCTTCTTGTACCAATATGCAAACCTATAATACATTTAAATGTTTGTTCATAATATTATGTGTAATATGTGTGTCATATATATATATATATTTATTTATTTAGTTGAACTTATAGACAACAATAAAGGGTAGTAAGAACAATATTTACTTTATTGTATGAAATTAACAATTCTTTAATTGATTCTTCCTTGACTTCTGTGGCTTCTAATACAGCTTGTTGATTTACTTTTTGCAAACGATTATGAAAGTCTAACCATCTATTAAAAAAATAATGTTCATTTAATGATATAATAATTTAAAAAATAAATCTTACGCTTTACTTCCTATGTCATTTAATTTTTGTGGTTCCATACATCTAATATAAATTTCAGATTCGTTTGATAATAGCACATTATCAACCATTTTTATTCTTTATTAAATATACAATGCTTGACTATAAATAAAATTATCAAATATTTTTTGTTTTGTTACTTAGTTACCATTTGTAAATAAGCTTCATAGATATTTTTAATATAAGTGTTTAATCAATATTAGTTTTTCACTAAACATGAACACTAGGAAAATGAATAATCACTTTTAGGATATTTGTTATGTAAGTGTAAATACCATTATAGTTTTGAAAGTATTTACTTATAGGAAAAGAATTTTGGTAACAATAAAATGAACAATTATAGAATGATTTTAATTTTTATTAGCTTTATCACAATTTATTGACAATGAATTGAAAGGAAATTATTTTACTATTTATTTAATAAAATATTTTAATATTAAAAAATGATTTTTTTCATTGTATAAACCGTCATATACTCTTTTTAGAGGTTTGTTGGAAATCTTTTAGCATTAATTATATAATATATAACTTTTTATTCAGTCACTTCAAACTGAAGAGAGAATTGTTGATCTAATCCAATATATCCATCGCATATTAAATATACAGTGTAATCGTATGTTCCTAAAAACATTATTGATATAAATATTGTAAGAGTTGAAAATTTATTTAGTAGTAAATAAATTATACCTTACGTTTACTAAATACTATTGAGTTTAAAACAAAACTGGTAGTAGGTAAAGTGAAACAAACCTTTAATACTTGGTGCAACAAAAGTAAATTGCTGTCGAAAATCTCTTGCCGAATCAGGACATCTTCGGACATTAAGATACTCATCAGGATTATTTTCATTTACGAAAAATATGAACCAACCGATATCTCTCTTTTTACCGCGGCCGTAGTTTGTTTTATTTACAATCCAATTTGATTTATATTTTTTTATATTTAATATGAGTTTATAAACTCTTCCAATAATTAAAGAAACCCTAGTTTCATCATTAACATGTGTTGAATCTCCTAATTCATTAGCTATTTTAAAAGAGACTGTAATAAATGGCATTTCAGAAAGACAGTCCATAATTTCAATAATTTGATTTTCAGAGTGTGTCGTTAAAGATTTTTGAAAGATTTTATATACGCTTTGTGGATTTTTTATTATACTGATTAACAGTTCAGGCAATGTTATTGTATCATAATCTTTATCTGCCTTTAATAAATCCTTTAATTCTCGAAATACATAAACATCGTCAAAGTCGATATGAGGCAATTGTGTATAAACAAATTCATCTAACCAACGTGTTCGAGCTAACATCTGCATAACATACACACAACGTATCGCTGATTCTACCCAACGCATAGTGATGCAATAATCTACCATTGCTTGTAAAATACGACTGCACTGATCTAAGACAAGTTTTAAGTCAATATGATAATCAGCACAAGCCATTGGTTGATGTGATAAATGTGCTTGTAATAAAATAAATGTTTTTGTATGTGGAGAATCTATTGGGTCGGTAATTTTAATTTTACAATGTTGTGCCATTGACCTATAAAATAAAAAAATGGAAATAAAACATTTTCAACTGTACATTACATTACTAAAATGAACTATTTCATTGTTCAATTATAATAGCTAATTATTAAAGTACAGTTACAGTACATTATTTTTGCTTTTAGTGTAATTTGAACTTCTGTTAATAAAATAGTTGCTTTTAATCATGTTAAAAATATAATGTTCATTATAATTTTAAACTTACATATTTAACTTATCTTCATTATGTCTCACAGGCATTTCATTGAATTCAAAAGCATCAGAGAGACATTTTAAAATTTCAACCAATGAAATCGATGATTTAAGTGTATCTGTGAAAAATCTCATAGTTTGATAAGAAAGATAATAATTCGCACCTATTTTTCCTGCATCTGTTGTATATAATTCATCATTCTGAAATAAAATTTTCACAATATGATGTAAGTTATTAAATAAGAATTATTTAAAATAGATCTGAAACTGAATAATATTTTATAATAAAAAGGAAAGAAAACGATATTACTAACTATGCCCAATGTGCAGCAGCGACTTTCAATTAAAATCTCTAAAGTAGAATCTATTAAATTTTTTATGTAATTTGTTACATCTTCTGCTTCATTCGATGTTAGTTGATAATATGATGGATTATTAACGAGTCTTCTAAATAAATATGTCCATGTAATATAATCACAAGCATTTTGTTTTGTTGTAATAGTTTGGGCTGCTATTTCAGCATTGAGATGATTAGGTAAAACTTCTAACATATGTGATTCTACTGGGAATGGTTCATATAAGAATTTACGATAAAAATCTTTTTTTATGTCTTGTACAAATACAACTGCCACACCAGTTTCATCAAATTGTGGCCGACCAGCACGACCCATCATTTGTAATACATCTGTTATTGGCATATCTACATATCGTTTATGTTTTCCATCGTAATATTCAGTGCCTTTTATAATAACTAAATGAGCAGGGAAATTAACACCCCATGCTAGAGTAGATGTAGCAACAAGCACCTAAAAAAAATCCTTTATAAAATGAACAATTTTAAGAAATCTAAATATATTGCTTTTAGCTGCTTTAATTTTCATAGTTTTAGAAATTGTCTTACTAGAATTTTTTGTTCTAAAAATAATTTTTCAACAATTTTTCTATCTGAATCTAATAAACCAGCATGATGTACTCCAATACCAAATAAAAGAGTATGTTTTAATGTTTCGTCTTGTATTTCATCTCTAATTAAATTTTCTACGATATAATCTTCAATATGTAACCATCTCTTAGGTTCAGAATCAGCAACAAGAAACATAATCAAATCAGAGGCAGTGATTCTTGTCTGCCGTCTCGATGATACAAATATAAGAGCAGGACTATCAGATGCATGTTCACGAAGTGCTTGATAAGCAGGTTTATTCATTGTTGCCATGCGTGGACAGTAATGTTTACCAGCAAAACCCTACACAATAAACATTTCATTTATTATTAGTTTATTAGTTATTATTTTATAAATGCACATACATCTACATTTTTATTTCTGTTCAAATGAGTATTAATATTTATATAAGTGTGTATGTAAATATACATACATGTATGTGTGTATGTGTGCATATATATATATATATATATTATACCTGAATGTGAACTTCTAAAGGAACAGGTCGAACAGAAGGTCTAAAATTAAATAGACCAGTCTCAGGTACATCCAGCCAATTCCCAAGATCAAATGCATTAGCTATTGCTGTTGATAAACCCATCATTCTGATAGAATGAGAATATTTTGAAGCAATGAAATTAGTACGTGATACTATTGCTTCTAAAACTGGTCCACGATCCTCTCCCAATAGATGAACCTCATCAAATATCATAAGACCGACAGCCTTAACGTAAGCACGTGTCTCCCAGTTTCTGCTTATAACATCCCATTTTTCAGGTGTTGTAATAATAATTGATGACTGTTCAATTGTTCTCTTATCAGGCATGTAATCACCAGTTACTTCAGCAACTCGAATTTTTAAATTCCTATCAAACCGCACTTTCCAATCTTCTACACGTTCACGTACTAAAGCTTTTAGAGGAGCAACATAAACTATCTACAATAAATAAAAAAAAAAATACAGTTGACATAATTTTGGAACATTTAAATAAATAAATCCTGATTTTGATGGCAACAGGATAAATAATTTTTTACCTTTCGATGTGGTTCAGAATAAAGTAATCTAAACATTGCAATTTCTGCCACAATTGTTTTTCCAGAGCCTGTTGGAGCACCGAGTAGAATATTATTGTCGGTGTAATACAGTTCATGAAACATTTGTGTTTGAATCGGGTTAAAAAATTCAAAACAGTACATTGATTCAAATTTAGAATTTTTTAAGACTTTCACTGGTAGAGGCTCCAAGTCTAATAGATCTAAAATGCCATTTATTTTATGTTATATATTTTTTTTAATTTCAACAATAAATCAGTAATAAATTATTTTTATCTGAAATGAATAAATACAAGTTACTGACTCATATTGTTTTACCTGTATGTGTAGTTAAATTTGCTGGAAGTACAACATTAGTGAAAGTCATTACTTCATATGATTCAGAACCTAGCCAATAATCAGAAATTATCCGAATATAATATTGTGATGGAGTTGGTTCATTTAAGGGAATGGTTGTAAATAAAGAAAACTGTTCTTTATTCAAACCCTGAAAATTAATTTAAATAGTTTCAGTAATACTTAATTTTATATAAATTACATGAATAATTTATTTTTAAACAAAATCAACTACTTTTTTTTAATGTTTACCTTTCGTTTATCCAGAGTAAAATATTCAAAATGATAAATATCATTAGAATCAGGATCTTCAATCCAATACCAAAATGCTTGTGAATTACCATGTATTTTTGGATCCCATTCAAAAGCTGCAGTTACTTTTAGACATATTCTTAAAACACGCCTTGTGATTGGCGTCAATGTTGGTTCCACCTCAAGAACCGGTAACTTTTCAGCTAATGACTTAACTAATGAAGCTTCTCGCATGTTTCGAATTAAACTACCAATTTCTTTTGTTTCCATATCTTTTATTTTGTTTATAGTCAATTTTCGGTTTTCGATCTTATTTAGAGTGTCATGTGTTAAAAGACCAAATTGTCGTAAAGGTGTTTCAAAATCCCACTGACGCTGTTGGAACATCTGTGCCAGTTTTAACATACGACCTGCCATTATTGCATTTCTGCGTCGAAGATAAATTTCAAATAAAGCTCTTGTCAAACGTGGTGCATTCTGAAGTAAAAAAAAATTATTTTCTTATTTGTAATGCTTATTGTTAGATAAATACTTACTTCACTGATATAAAATAATTCAGTATTTAGTGATGAACTGAAGACATGGCCTCGTGATAAAAATGTCATTAAAAGAATACAAACTTTATCTTGAGAAGTATCAGAAGCACCTTTCATAACTAAGTGTCCACATTCATCATACAAATTTTCCAATTCTTCAATTTCTTCCTCACGTACCTATTTTAACATATGAATGTAGAGTGATTATGATTATATATTTGAATTTTATTAAAAATGTACCTTTATTTGTTCAAACTCTTGTGCATGAGCTATCATATATAAAATTTCAGCTTCAGTCATAAAATCTTTCATTCTTTCATTAAATACTTGTATTGTGTCATATTTCAAATAGTACAAACTTGTAATTCTACCATAATCAGTAGAAGAAAGTGTTCCTGATTTTTGACTAAAACGTATAAGTCTTGCTGCATCTAATTGTTTCGCAGCACTTACGATTAAAGCTTTACATTTCTGAAGTAAATCTGGATCAGTCTAAAAAGTAAGTTGTATTTATGAATAACGTACAATTATTCTTATTTTAATACAAATATAGTGTTTTAATTAAAAAAAGTAGAAAATAAACAATTATTTTTAATTTTACCTGCAATTCTCTATAGTCTATTCCATACTCGTGTGGATTTTTTTTCATTCTTATATAAAGATATGTGTAACTTAACCATGTAACACCTTCATCTACAGTGTTCACTGTACCTAACACAACCTAAAATATAATTTTATAGCTTATTATACATCTTTTTTTTATACAAATAAGATTTTATTTATCTCAATTAATACCTCTGCATTTAAATTATCTGTTAAGAATTTAATATAAGTGCTCTCGATAGGAATTTGATACATCATTTGCCTCAAATAATGATCTAATTTATTCATCGGTGTAATAATTATACCGTGACCTGAATTATCAAACTGAGGTCTTCCAGCACGACCAAAGATCTGCTGTACATCTAAAATATCTAAATCTTGTCTTACTCCTCTTACCATCATGTCCGTGCCCTATATATAAATTAATTTAAAATTTAATTAATTTATATTTAATGCTTTATAGTATACAAAAAACCTACTCGAATAATAACAGTATGAGCTGGTAGGTTAACACCCCAAGCCAGTGTCGCAGTACAGACGAGAACTCTAATAAATCCATTTAGGAAATATTTCTCAACATGGTTTCTAAAAAATAAAAAGTACACTAAATCCCATTTTAAAATAAAATAAATACAATTGGAAAATTATTAACTTTCATTCATTCATGTTTTGTATTTTGTACAATCTCTCTCTATACACACACACACACACACATATATATATATATATATATATATATATATGTATATATATATATATATATATGTATATATACATCCATATAGATACACAAAGCTTGTACACAGTCACAAATACAAATTGAATTTTTTAATTCAATAATATAAACAATAAGATTACCTATCAACTCTCATCATCCCGGCATGATGAACTGATATTCCAAATCTAAACAATTCTCTTACATCTCGATGATTACATTTTTCCATTACATTTTTGGCATCTATTAAACCTGCTGATTTTGGTGGTTCAAGCATTTTAAGTATACCTTTTTCAGTTGCCCACTCTCTCAGTTTGATTGCAGTTGTTACTGTTAGGTTTCTAGCATGAACAAATACTATAACTTGATGACCATCTTTAATTGCACTATGAACTTCATGGAAACATGCTTCGTCCATGTCTGAATTAATCTGTTGATAATTTTTTCCTTTCACACCAATGAATGTTTGTGCTAACGGTACAGAACGAAATCGTTGATCAAAAAAGAATAACCCTTGACGAGGGTTAACTCTAAGAAATTCAGCAACGTCGACATAATTAGGTAAAGAACCTGATAACCCAACAATACGGATCATCTGTTGAGAAGATTCCACCAGACGGACTGTTCTTGCAACAAGTGATTCAATAACTGGTCCTCGATCTCCATTTAAAAGATGAACTTCATCAATAATGAGAAGACGAACTTGATACGCTAAACCAATATCGCCTAGAATTTCGAGAAATGTTATTATTGACTGAATGGAGCAATAATACAATAAAAAAATCATGAAAAAGTAATGTTTCATGAAATATGTTTTATTTACATACAGAAAAATATTTGAAGAAAAAGTTAAGTTTTGTGTATTGATATATATATATATATATTTATAATTTAAGTAAATGTAATAACTACTATTATAAACTATTATAAAATACTGCTTAATTAATAATTCAAACATACTATCAGGTTTTCTTGTAATTACATCCCATTTTTCTGGAGTTGATACAAGCATTTGTGTTTCTTGTATTTCTGCTTTGGAGAGTTCCATATCACCTGTATATTCTCTGACTGTCACTCCAACACTTTTAAGTTTTCTAGAAAAATTTGCAGTCATTTCTGATGCTAATGCTTTCATCGGAGCTATATAAATTATTTTAAAATCTTTATCAAACAATTTCGTTCCAGAAACACGATCTTTCAAGCAATGGGCTACTGTTAGTAAGGCGATATTTGTTTTTCCTGATCCAGTAGGTGCACACACAAGTAGATTTTGATGCGTATTATAGGCTACATCAAATGTAATTGATTGTATTTTATTTAAACTATATAAAGGTGTGAATATTTCTTTGCCAAGTGAATCCAACGAACTTATTAGAATATGTTCGTTTTTGACTTCAGTTGGTTTATCCATATTAGGTGGTATCATTACTTTATGATAATTTGGAAATTCTGTTCGTTCTGTTCCTTCAGGAAGCATTTTAGGATCACTCATGCTTACAGACTTTACCTTATAAACATGAGGATAATTACCAGGATCTTCGCTTGGTACATGAGGTACAATATAACCGAAAATTGGCTCTGTTTGTGCCATTTCCAATTGATTTCTTTTTTCTAACAGAGCAGATGGTAAAAGATCTTCAACAACTTCTTCTTCATAGTTAGATTTGGACTTTAGTTTTTTTTCTTCTTTTCGAATCATTTTTTTCAAACGTTTTTCTTCAGCAGTTTGCACAACAACTTGACTTGATATTGTAGGCTTTTGTACTGATGAATCTACAGGTCCAATTTTATTTTTTTTTGGTTTTATACTCATACTTTCTATAGTTAATGAATTTAAAATATCATTCTTATGTTGAATTATTGCAGTTATTGTTTCTATTGCATCAAAACCAAAAATATTTAAAAGATGTTCACTTAAACTATGTTCATCATTGTTATTTTTCAACATATCTAAAATAAGTTCAGATAGTTCATCATAGGTAGGTACTAGCCCATTAAGAGGTAAATCAAGTGATATATTTTTTAACCATTCTCGATCATATGACAATTCAAATTTAGAACTTTCATTCCAATGTGATGTAGATGGCTTATCATTTTTATTTTGATACAGAAAACTAAATTTGTCGATATTTGGAACTTCAATTTCTGTTTCTTCTTTTTCTGATTCACTTTCAGAATAAATTATTCCATTTCTGAAACAAATCAAAGTAATTATATTAAATTATCAATTTTCTACAACAAAAGCAATCAATTTTTTTATATTTCACTATGAAATTAATTATACCATAATCATTCAAATTTACAAAATAAATTTTACCTGTCATTAGTTTCAATTTCTTCCCTTCGATGTTCTATTATTGATGAAATCACATCTTCAAAATCATATCCAAACATACTTATTAAATCATCATACAATTGGATTAAGTCATGTTGTTTTGTTGTAGATTTAATGTTTCTTAAAATATCATCTACAGAAAGGTAATTACATTTATCGAACGGGAGATTTTTTAATTCACTCTTGTACCAAATAAGATCTTCATAAAACATTACATCTAACTGGTTTATTTGAATTTCAGATAAGTTTAAATTTAATCCCTGCATACATGACAATGTGCTTTCAGAAGCTAAAGAATAAATTATTTCTTTACGCCGTTTTAAAATTTCTTTTTGAATATTTGATTCTAAATACGGCATCTGAATTTCCATCAATTGTTCTCGTAAACTTTCATCAGCACATTCAGTAAAAAGAATCCCAATAATTAGTTGTACAATTCGATCCAATTTTGAATAACATATGTTTTGATTCAATAACTTACACAACCATTCGGTTCCATAAAAAGAAATAGGTTTATTATCATTTTCTTGTAAAATATTAATATTTTTTATGAACTGCTGTTCTAAAGTGTTATGTTCAGTACCTAATTTTTCTTTTTTATTTTCTTTATTTAATGTGAAAAGATTATAAATGGGGAAAAATGTTGTTTCATCTGTATTTTTTAAATATTCATGATTAATAAAATCATTTTTAATCAATGGCTTATGTGTTATGTCGAGTTCCATTTTTTTGAAGGGTGCTTTTGTTAAATTATTTATATATAATCGAAAATCTTGTTCGGCAATATTTATACATGAATTTGTGTCATCACACAATTTCATAGTATTTATAAATGTTTGTACATTTTCACATTTACTTGTAGTTGATTTAAAAATGGAAATTGGAAATACATAACTTAACACGGATTTGTAATATTTTGTAAGTTCATCATCCATGTAAGACACTAGGGTTTTTGTAAGCTAGAACAAAATTTAGAATAACGTCGCAGAAAAAAGGAATAACACATTATTTCTCTAAATATAATAATTACTGAATTACCTTAAATAGTGCTTTTGTTTCAGGACTTGATTTGAAATTAAGTATTTTACAAATTTCACTACTTTGTTCATTATAAAGTAGCATATTAATTAAACCAAAAGCTTTCAAAATAACATCTTTGAAATGAATCGAAGTTTCATTAATTTCTATTAACTTTAAAATTTTTGCAGCACAATCATTAGGATTATCATTTTTAACATATGTACATAAATTATTGACAAAATTTTCCCATATTACATTACTGAAAAATTAATAAATATTTTTACATGTTTTTGAAATATATTAATTTTATTTTACTTACATTTCTGTTTCAAAATCATCAAGTAGGAAATGATTCGATTTTACAAAATCTGCACAATTTTGTTCTTGATTATGTGAATCGTGTAAAACTTCTGTAAATATTTTATAATTTTTATAGCGTAATATTAATAAATTATGATCATTGTTCTTTTTCGTCATTGTTGTAATTAAGTTAATAAATACTTAATGAAGGTTCTAGTAATTATATACAATAAATTGTATTTAACTTAAGGAAAGTAGGTAATTTATTTAATCTATTAAAAAGTTATAATAGTAAAAAATAAATAAATATGGACTAAATGTTCCCATAATCAAATATATATATACATATGGTGTCTATATGTAAATTTCTACTTTTCAAGTGTCAATTGACAGCTAAATGGTAATTCATAAAAAAATGTTTGTTATCTCTGGTATGAGATGTATGCGAATTATATGTGTATATATATATATATATATATTATTATTAAATTCATAAAACATTTTGAATGACGCATTGCTAACTTCATTCTTTCTTTTTGTTGAAGAATTGCAGTTTAAAAAGAATAGAAGATATTATTAGTTAACAAAAAAGACAAGTTATCCTTATCAATTAAACCTCTGTAAAGAAAAAGTATTGTTTGTGTGTCGCAGTAAAATATTTTTCATATCCGGTTCATTTAAGCAACGTATCTCTCTAGTGAATTTCTAAATATTCCCATAAACGCCATTGTTTAATTTGACTAGTTATATTTCTGGTTATATTTTCTTATAATTTTTTGGTTACAAACGGTATTGTTTTGGCGGGTGATGCAGAACGATTTATCTGCCGAAAATTCAACTGCGGAGTTTACTATTGCGGAATGCGGTAAAAATTATAATTCTGCAAATAATGCCAGTTATTACAAACCCAAGTATTACAAACAAACGTATCGCACTGCTTGGGAGCAGATGCTAGAATTTAAAGGTAATTAAGATTTCGAGAGTATATATAGGTTTATTCATTCTCCTGCTTACTATTGCATATACATATATGTATATATGTTCGAAATGTAATATCAAGTAAACCAACTTTGGTCTTATAAATAGGTTGGCTTCGAGGTGTACCAGGTCAACCGCAAAGAGCCTATTGTACTTTTTGTCAAAAAAGCTTACATGCACATCGTTTGAGTTTATTGAAACATACTTGTACTATCCGCCATCAAAAAGCTGCTCAGCTCCACTTTATTCGACAGCAGGTTAATTTTTTTCAGATTTTAAGTGTTTCAAAATGAAATATAAATTGTAAAATGAAATTCATACTATTTTAGCATAAAAACAATCCACAGGGTGGTGAAGAAGGTCGTAGTATAACAGATGAAATGGAGCCAGTGAATATTGTCATCGCTGCTGGCCCCAGTAATGAAGATGGCGATGAAGCAATAGAGGAAAATGAAGTAGAAGAAGAATTTCAACAATATGAAGAATATGAGGGTGATGAAGAAGAAGAAATAGAAGAAGTTGAAACTGTAAATGAAATACCAACTCATTTAAGAAAGGTTTGTTAATGCATTACGATTTTATTATATAGTTTGTATAAAGTTCAATTTTAAGACTTGAAAACATCTTAAATTACTGCATATAATATGCTACATCAAATAATTTATAAAATTTTTATAGATTGACAAATTTTGTTCTATTATTAAAGCTTATTTTTTTCAATTTGTAAATATTTTGTTCTAAATTATTTTTGAATATTTGTGTATTTGTATAAATGTTATTAATATGATTATATAGTTATATATAAATGTATGCGTGTGTTTGTGTATTAGCATGCATGCATGTGTATATACATACACTGGTATGCATATACAAATATTTGCATGTACATATATTAACAAATTATGGTTATAAATAGTTTAGTGTGATAAGATTCTCCAAGAGTTTAACAGATAACAATTGACCTCTACATTTAGTAGTCATTTTTTATATCTAGTTGTGTACTATGGTAGTGTTGTACTATGATAAACAGAATTAGTGTGATACAAAACCATATTATGGGTTCTCTAAAAGAAGAATTGTCTGAGGTATATTTTTGTGGTATTAAATATTTTTTCATGGATTATTTGAATGTTATTTGATTATGGAAAAATGTATTTAATTAAAAAATATATAGTATGATATTTAATGGATAGTTAAATGTAAATTAAGGAATTAAAATTCTCTTAAAACCATGAAACTTGTTTCGATTAAAAAAATCATTTTCTAAAGAGTATAAAAATAATTCATAGATGTAGTTTTTTAAATGTACGTTGTAAAAGTGATATAATTACACACACACACGTGTGTGTATATATACATATATTTATTTATTGTTTATTTGAAAAGTGTTTATGAAATTATAACAAAATGATTTTTAATTAAATATTGTAATTGATGTAGCAAGCAAGGTATCAAGCCCAAGTATCAGCCATGGTTAACAAGCCACCTATTTCAACACATGTATTAGATACTTCCAAAGGTACTCCTGTTGCTGGCTTACAAGTTAGTCTTTATAAATTAATTGATGGTCGCTGGACATACATTAACGAAGCAGTTACAAACCCTGATGGCCGTTGTAATGGGTTTTTAGCACGTGAAGATTTCACAGCAGGAAGATACAAACTTCACTACGATGTTGATCGATATTTTGATTTACGTAAACAAGAATCTCTTTATCCATTTATTGAGGTATTATCTTTTATTCTTTACTATTTATTTTTCATTGTTTTAAGTAATTTGTTATTACATAAATGTAGTGTGTGTGTGCGTGTGTGTATATATATATATATATATATGTATATTTATGTATATATATGTGTGTATATATATATATACAGCTTGCGTTTATGTATATTTTTTTAAAAAAAAAGGATTGTAATTATTTAAAACCTACGATGTATTTCTTGTATAAAATGATTTTTCATTGTAATTTTTAGATTGTGTTTGATTGTCGAGCTCCAATTGATCATTATCATATTCCACTGTTACTTACACCTTTTGGATATACTACGTACCGTGGAACTTAAAAATATCCTGTTTTATAGGACCTAAAAATGATATTTGACAATCTTGAAGTTTGCTTAGGAAATGTAATATTATAAAGTGATTGTTCATAATTTGTTGTATTAATTACACCATACTGAACTAACTGTGTATTTGTTTTAGCGATTGTGTGTGATTTCATATTTATAGTTCATCTATCAAATAAAAATATAAAAACTATGGTGTAGGTTTTTTTTCAGGCAACCTTTTTTTTATTATTCAAATGTTGAGTGTAATATGTTAAAGTAACATATTTTATTTTGAAAATGAAACTTAATACTCTTGTACACATATATGTTTATAAAATGTAATCTAATTGTGTTATAATTACTTAACTATTATTGTTTGTATTTATGCTAGTGGCATTCTAAATTAAATTTTCATAAAAAATTTTTACTTGTTACAAAATTTAGTCAATATTTTTACGAACAACAAATTTTAACATTTACTAAAATTATTTTTGATTTTCTATATTACAGATGTTGCAATTCAATTTTTGCATATAATTTTAACTAAAAAATATATAAAAATTGTTTACAAAATTATTACAAAGAGAAAGAGTTAGTTTTATTTTAATGGGAGTAATTTGCAAATAGCTTACATTAATGTAGATCTTTTCAATATGTAAATATTAATATTTTTACCATTGTTTTGACATTTTCAAATTTCCAAAAGTATTCTTGAACTATTATTGAATGAATAAATTAGTGTTATTAAATATACAAAAGTAAAAATAAGAAATATTGATTGGTTATACATTTATTTTTCATTTACAAAGTTATTAAATATAGTAAAATTTATTATTCAAAACAGTGTGTTTTGATCATCTAATATTATAATTAATTTAAAAAGTACAATCATTTATTAAATAAAATTAATTATAGTTAACAGATACATAGTCTAACAATTAATGTTAATTTTGTGTTTTGAAGATTTAAATGAAAATTAGAATAAATGAACTATTAAACTAGTATTATTTCTTTACAAACATTAAAAACAAATATTTACATGGTATATCGAGTAATCATCAGTAATTAAAATTATCAAACTAAATGTTATATTTAAAACATGTTTGGTTAGTAAATGTATATGTGTAAACAGTGATTCAATTTATGATTTATTACATAAAGCTGAATTTGATTCGAAATTCATTGAATTTTTAATTGGTGATGATATTTCTTGGATTGAATTGAATACTTCAACGTTAGGTGTAGATGTATATGAATTGCGTGACATTCTTGTGCTGCGACGCACCGGTGTAACTGTAAACTTTGGTGTTGAATTTTTTCTTAAAGAGGAAAAAATTTTTTATAGAATTAATATAATTAAAGTACTATCTGTATTCATTTGTACAAATTATAACTAGCTAGTACTATTTTGTTTGGTATAGACAAAAATTGTAAAAAAATGTTTACTTTTTTTTCTCTTTTCTCTGTTGAACAGCAAATTTAATAACTGATGATTTAAATATATTTCGTGCATCACAAACCATTTTTTTGCGTTGTTTGCTATTACTGGTGTTGTTTATAGTAGAATCTAAATTTAAAATACTAAACTTCTCTAGCATGTTTTCAAGAGCATTCTCTATTTTCTTCTCCTGAAAATTTATTTAAAAACATTTTTTTCATATACCTTTAATATTTTGAATAACTACATTTATCATTTATTTTTTTTACCTCTGCTCCATGTACAATGGCTTTCTGATAACATTCAACAGCTCTAGTTAATTCACCATTATATTCTTCTAATGTAGCTTTACATTCCCAATAAAGTGATTGCTCAACTATTATAGGATATTTTTTTTTAAGTGCATGCAACCAAGCTCTAGATTGTTCAACAGGGTATTTTTCAGATATTAATAAGTACAAATCATTCAAAACATCATTTACAACATTAATAATTTCTTCTTTTGATTTTTCTGGTTCTGGTAAACCAAATAGGTCTTCATTTGTAGTTAAATTGGAATAATCTGTGATCTTATAAATGCCTGATTCATTAATTGTAATATTCATATTACTTTCCAAATTTTCTTTATTTTCATTATCAAGTTGATTAACTTCATCACTGTTTCCCTTTTTGGTCATATTTTTAGGTTTATATGGTGTTGATTGATGAACTCCAAAACATCTGTCAATATTAAATATCAATTCATATTAAAACAAATCTTTTGACTTAACATATTTTTATACATAATCATACATTTATATAAATGTTACATTTACCTTAGATGTGAATAACTATTCACAGATTTTCCTTTGTTTTGTAACCAGTTGTGTAATTTTTTCCTTAATTCAGCAGGTGTATGAGAGGAATTGAAAATTTTGCTTGTGCGTGAAGGTGTTACAAACCGTACAGATTCGTAAGAATCTTCCACAATAGGTGATTGAAATCGTACTTTATGACTCGACACACTAATATTTTCAGAAGACAAGGCTTTTGGTTTAAAATTAGATTTAATACATTTATTAGCAGCTGCAGTACCCAGTTTTTTTAAATGCACTGTTGTCAAAGATCTTCTGAAAGGATTTTTATTTTTTCTATCATTTGAAGTATTATTAGCAATGTTTGTACTGGAAGTTTTAGGAACATTAGTTGAAGAATGAATCGATGTAATGTTTCTCACATTTTTCTGATATAATGCTTTTATTTCTTGATTATCATTTAAATTTCTTACTACAGGCTTTTCATTACCGACAAATTTATGTATTGTTTTCGCATTAGCATCACTTACTGGGGCACTTTTTA
The DNA here is from genome assembly GCA_034766995.1 of Acanthacorydalis orientalis. Taxonomy (NCBI): domain Eukaryota; kingdom Metazoa; phylum Arthropoda; class Insecta; order Megaloptera; family Corydalidae; genus Acanthacorydalis; species Acanthacorydalis orientalis. Next base: position 6,212,585 of record CM068316.1, on the reverse strand, counting down.
AACGAGAATTAGTTTTGTCTTTCAAAACAGCGAGAGTATTTGGTGATAAAGTTAATAATGGATTTGCTTTTTTCATTCGGAGCTTACTTGCTAATGTTTGTTTGACAATAGGAACTTTTTGAACAGATTTTGTTTGAGAAGTTTGTTTTGCAGTAATATCAGATAATGGGTTATGCTTATCTCTCTGAGCATTAACTTTGGCTCTAAGTTGTTCAAATCTTAATTTTCTTTTTTCTCGAAAAGCTTGAAGCATTTCTTCATTTACTGGCTTTCTATTCACAGGATTATTTTTTTTTAATATTTGAAAACACGTTGTGGGAATGTTATATATATATATATATATATATATATATATATATATATATATATATATATATATATATTCATATATATGAATTTTTTAAAATACTTACGGTTTTGCGAGCATTTTGAGACAAGCTTCTATTAATTCAAGAAATAATAAATTGCAATACAATCAGAAGTCAAATTATAATAAGGAATAATACTAATAATAACAACGTAAAATAACACTCTTGGATTTAGATTTGTAACTGACAATTTTAAACGAATTTCAATTTGAAATTTGTTAATTCAGGGTTGTAAATATGTATGGATAAAAATTTCTCAAATGAAAATAATAGTAATCATGTTTAAGCGATTGAATAATAGTTTATAAGTATTTTTGTAAAGTTACTATTAATTTTATTAATTATAAAAATCATTCAATTACTTTTACTATAAATTAAAATATTCCGTTTTTTTACCAATTAAATTGGTCGTCCCTGAATAATACCAACCATAGAAAAACACACATCCTCATATACACATATTCATATATATATATATATTCATTACCAAACGTCGGAATGTCCCAATATATATATAAAGACCAATCAGATATCTTTGTTCAAAAATATTGTTGGTACATCTGGTATACACTAATCAGTTACATGAAGTCACGTTCACTGTTCTGAAATGTTTACATTGCAAAACGTAGAATATAAATTTGACGAATTTGAAAGTTAGTTACTGTGATTAAAAATAATTATTGTTATTTAGAAAATGTTATTGTTTAAAAATATTGTTCTTTTTTGATCTGGTATTATGTGAAGTAAATTATGATTAAATAGATTTTGTAATCATATAATTCTGAACACTTGGATTTCTATTCTTTTTTATATTGTGATCAAAATGTCAAATGACAAGTATTCCAAAATTTTAAATAAAACGATTAAAAAAAATGGCAGAAAGGTACATATACCTAAATTCAAAATAGATCAAGATGTTTTTGACTTACGAAAATCAAATTGTAAATATGAAAGCGATCAGTTACAAGATATTACTAAAGAAATGAAAGTAACGAATAGTACAGAATGTTCTGTACTAGAAAATAGAAACAGAAAAATATTACATCTCAAAAGAAAATCACTTTCAAATATAAGATCACCGAAAATTGCTGAAAATGAATTTTCAAAACATAATCATTCATTTGGATGCACATCTTATACACAAAATATGTCTACGAATAAAAGATCCAATGAGACTACGATCAATTTATCAAAGAATTGTAAATTAGGCATACAAAAGCATGGTCAAAAATCTACCAAAAATTTAGCTGCCAGAAGGCTACATGAACTTCGTAAAAGTTTAGAAATACAAAGAAAAATGAATGAAAAAAATGAATGTGTCAAAAATAAATCCGTAACAATTAATGACAATAAAATTGAGTTTGCATTGAGTGAAGGTTTGTAATATTAAAATTTATATATTTAAAGTAGTTAAGTGAAGTTTTTTTTTTTAATTTTAGGTACGTCTTCTAGTACTTCAAGAGAAACAAATTTTAATGGAAATTTGAATATAATTGAGAAGGAACAAAAAGATGACCGCTCAAATAAAAGAAATTTAAAAAGAAAAAGTTCTGAATCAGTGTTTGATGCAATGAAGAATTCTTATGATAATAGAGTTGGAAATCGTAAAAATAAAGTAATAGATGTCAGTAAATATAACTCTAGTTTTAAAATTCCATCTTTTAATTTAAAGCAGTGTGAAATATCAAATATTCAATCACAGTCTACATCAAGTTCCATAGATACAGACAAAAATAAATCTGTAGATAACGGTGAAAATCAGTCTACAACGTTTAATAATTATAATAATCGATCTATACTTTTATCATCTAATCGGACGTTGAATTCAGATTTAGAGAAAAATGAAGTTAAAGATAAGACTATACAAAGAGATAATGTTATAGTTGGAAATTCTAATTTTGATATTTCATCCAATAATATTGATGAGGAAATGGAATGGGATGTTATACCAGTACAACAAGTCTTAGAAGATGTAAGTATTTTGTATGTAAAGCCTTTTTCCTTGAAATATTTTTTGTTCTTTACTATAACTGCACAATTATAGTTTAGAACACTTATCTGTATGTTTATTTATAGATTCAAGAAATTAGGAAAAATATCGGAAATACAAGTTTTTCAGATTTTATTCATCAGAAGAAGATCGTTAACATTGAAAAGAATTTTCATAAAAATAATTTGTATATAGTCGTTGATACAAATGTATTTATTTCTAATATTAATGTTGTTAAACAGATTGTAGAGTCAGATTTTAAACGTAAGTTATTATTTATAATTTTTTTTATCAAGAAGTATAATCTAATAGTTCAACAAATAATATGTTTATATGTGTATAGAAATTTAAAGCCCTTTATAATTTTAACTGATTATATAATATTGTAAGTTAGTAATGAATATTTATTTAGAGTTTATAATGTGTTTTAGTTATTAATATGTTGAAAATTAAATTTTATGAAACTGAGTGTATATTATTATTTTTAAATTAAAAGCATGTATGTATATAATATATATATATATATATATATATATATATATATATATATATATATATGTATATATATATATATATATATATATATATATATATATATATATATACATTCAATTGGAAATGTGTATTAATTGTTTAAGGTCAACATATTGTCATTGTTCCATGGATGGTATTGCAGGAGCTTGATTTTATGAAAGACAACAAAAATAACATAACAAATAAAACACTACAGAATGGTGCTAGACATGCAGTTCAATTTTTAAATAAATGCTTTACATTAAATCATTCACATATTAAAGGTAAATTTAATATTTTTATTTCATTTATATATATATATATATATATATATATATATATATATATATATATATATATATATATATATATATATATATATATATATTCATTTTTTTAGGACAAACTGCATTGGAAGCATCTGGTGAAATATTCAAAGAAACTGTACCTGATGATGGAATATTAAATTGTTGTATGCAATTTTGTTCTGATGATAATTTTGTGGTAATCTTTTTTTCACTCTTACTGAAAATCATTAATTGAATTAATTTATATGTAACTTTTTTTTGTCAGGTACTATTATCAAATGACAAAAATTTAAGAAACAAAGGTTTAGTTAATAACATTACTTCTTTTGGAACAGAAGATATATTGACAAAATTATTTGAAGAAACATATACCACAAATGAAAATGTGAATACGGTTCAAAAAAATGACAATTTTCTTACTTTAGTTCAACAAATGCAGAGTGTCCTTTGCAAATATTTTAGTATGATATTAGAATATGAAATGAAGGAGGTATATAATGATTTATGGATCAAAATTGTTTTTAAAAAACCACCATGGATTATTGAGGATGTACTTGAATGTTTTATCAAACATTGGGTAGCTGTTTTTTCTTCAGTTTTCCCAAAAGAAACAAAACAGGCAATTGAAAAACTTTTAAATGTTTTAACAAACTCCAAGTTAGGTAATATTTATATATATATATATATATATATATATATATATATATATCTATACATATATATATATCTATACATATATATATATATATATATATATATATATATATATATATATATAATTTTACCAAGTATACTTTATTGATATAAGCAATTTGATTGTATCAAAAAAATATATATAATTTGATTTTTTCAGAAACACAATCCGTTGATTCAGTTGTTCAATTAAGTATTGCAGTATGTATTCATTTACGAAGAATAAATAACAGTTATCATAGAATTATAACAGATTGTATAAATGAAATTAAAAACTTAAAGGACACATGAAAATGTATATTTTTTTGTTTTATTTGTTTGAAATATATATATATATATATTATTTTTTTTATTAATTTCAAATTAATAAAGAGTTGTTTAATTGATCCCATATTTTTATTTTATTGTATGTATCTGAAATATACATATTCAACTTTTTGTTAACAAAAGTTACAGCTACATGTGTTTATTTTGAAATAAAAATATCTGGACTTGATATTTAAATCATGTTTTCATATTCAATTTAGAAATTAGTAAGATTCGATAGTAGATATATATGTTTTTTATTTGATTTATAAATATGTCCAATGCCTATACTTTTCTATTATCACATATATATATATATATATATTTATTTATTGCGTTTTAAAATTGGTAGTATTGCTTATTTTATTCTAGTAGAATTTTGTCTCTGTTTTGTTCCTAACTTCAAGCTTAATACCAATGAGATTGGAAATTCATGATTTTGTTTCAAAATATATACGCAAACATTTCCGTATTGTTTATAATTTCTTATAGATTTTCTACAAGATATGTTTTATTGAAAGTACTTTAATTGTATACATATAGTAATGGCAAATATAGCTGCTCAAAGAATCAAAAGAGAATTTAAGGAAGTCGTCAGAAGTGAAGAGGTATAATGTATATTTGTGTGTGTGCGTGTGTATGTGTGTGGCCTTTTTTGTGTAAGAATATTTATTTTTATGAATTGTGTCAAACTGATGTGCAAAAATTAAAAAAATGTACGTTACTTACAGTTATATAAAAATGAGTTCATTTTTAAACAATTGTTTGATTTAGGTTGCAAAATGTGCTATAAAAGTTGAATTAGTTAATGATAGTTATACAGAACTTAAAGGTGAAATTGCTGGTCCACCAGATACCCCATATGAAGGAGGTAATTTTATATTAGAAATTAAAGTGCCAGAAACATATCCTTTTAATCCTCCAAAGGTAAATGTAAATCAATAATTAAATCTTTAGAATGTATCAATTAGAAGTTTTTTTAGGTCAGGTTTATTACTAAAATATGGCATCCAAATATTTCATCTGTTACTGGAGCTATTTGTTTAGATATTTTGAAAGATCAGTGGTAAGTATTTATTACATGTATATATATATATATATATATGTTTGTGTATATATATATATATATTTATTTATTTTGATATATATTTTTAATTAATATATTTATTATGAAATAGGGCTGCTGCAATGACTTTACGTACTGTTTTACTTTCTTTGCAAGCGTTGTTGTCAGCAGCTGAGCCGGATGACCCTCAAGATGCTGTTGTAGCTAAACAATTTAAAGAAAACAATGAAATGTTTAGATTGACTGCACGTCACTGGACAAATGTTTATGCAGGAGGTAATTTTTTTCATTAAGATAAGTCAACCATATAAAATAATAAATTAATTTTACTTTAAAATTAAAAAAGAATTAATAAACGGCAATAATGATTTTTCTTGGTTTAAATATAAACTTTCACAGTACTATTTTCTGTGAAATCTGAAGAAATAAATTTTTTCAAGGTCCACATTTATTACAAGATTTCAATGATAAAATTAGACAATTAGTGGATATGGGTATTGAAGAACATCAGGCGAGAGTAGCATTGTCATCTTATAACTGGCATTTGGAAAGGGCTACCGAACAATTGTTCAGTTAGTATATGCAGTTACTCAGTGCAAGTAAACAGACGATCTGTGTTTTTACTGTAACCATAATTGTTAATTTTTTTTTAATACAAAAATCATAGACACGGATTTGAACAAAACAAATAAAATGCATATTGTCACTAATCAGGATATTTAAATCTCATTGTGGAAGGATATGATAACTATTATGTTTATGGGGAATAAAATATGAGTTTGTCTTTTTTTGATTTGGGTCACGGTATAGCATACATGAATTTTTACTATAAAGGATACCCTATACATGTTAACATCAGAAAAATCATTTTGTAATTCTTTTTAAGTAGTTCGCATTTGTACTGGGTTAGTTATTGTAAAGAAACAATAGAACTGAATATGTGTTTGTACATATATATACATAAAAGTGCATGTATGTATATGCTATTTGATAATATACCTTCAGTAGTAATAATAATAAATTGTTTTAATATTTGATTGAAATGTGATGTGAAATTAAATGCTATGCAAAATGTCATTTTTCATATAAAATGTAGGAAACAGGTTTCTATTTATACAGAACACATTTTTAGAGTTTGTCTTTATACAGGTGGTTATTGAAAAATATTTTTTTATTTGAATTATTGTTATTTTTTTGGTGATAATTTATAAGCTATAAACTGTATGTGTGTGTGTATATATATATATATCTATCAAAGTAGGTAATTCAGTTTGAAAAATAAGTTTATTTTGAAATTATATTATTTACTAAAATATGAAAATAAGTTTTAAATAACAGTAATTATTATCAAAAATGATTCAGTTATATTTCATGTGCTGATTTATCTGTTCTTTTTTCCCCAAGTAAATATAGTGATAATCGAATAGTGTTTTTTTCGGAAGTAAAATTTTTTTAATTAAATTTATTTTCTATTTACAATTTGTTAAAATATTTATGATGGATAATATTTATAGTATATATATATATATTTTTTTTTTCCTTTGTAAAATTAAAATTATCCACAAAAAACTATAAAACCTATGTTGCAAAAAATAATCTATCTGTGAGAATGTTTATATAAGCATACTAACATATATATATATATATATATATATATATATATAAATCCATGAAGTCTACTTATTTTTTGATATGTTTATTGTTTCATTCGGTTACATGTACATGCTTATAATTGACAAGTGGGTGAGCGCAGCAAGCCTGGTGGTTGCTGAGCACTGCGAGCAAGAGGCTAATCCCCCTAGTATATACATAAAATCAAAGTTATCCACAAAAAATAAAAGTTCCATGACGTCAACTTATTTATTTGGGACGAGGTTTTTATGGTACCCAAATATGTTTATTTCGTATATAAAACAATTATGCTGCAATCTATCTACTAGAATGATTATATAGACATAAATGAGTTTAAAAAAATATGTTTATTGTTTCATTTGGTTACATGTACATGCTTATAATTGACAAGTGGGCGAGCGCAGCGAGCCTGGGGATTATTGAGTATAGCGAGCAGGGGGCGAAACTCCCTGTTATATATACATATAATGTTATTATTTTTTTCTAATTCTCAATAATCAAAATTAATTAAATAATGTAATGCAACTGATTGCCAATTGTCATACAGTAAATAAAGCTTGTAAAATAAATAGCATGTTTAAATGAATAACTTTTTTTTATTAACACATTTCTTAAATGTTTTTCCTGAATTATTTTTGTATCATTATTGGTTGTTTTATATAAAATATATATATATATATATATATATATATATATATATATATATATATATATATACATATATATACATATATATATATATATATATATATAAATAATATGTATATATACTTTTAGTATCTTTGTTATTTAAACTTTTTTTGTATGCTGATTTTTGACTCCATTTATTATTAATAAATGTGTATGTAAAATTAATACAGAATGTTTCAGAACTAAAAATGCAGTAGAATTATGTTTCAGTTTGTTAACTTTCAAAAAATTGAATCGTTTCCAAAAGTGTATTGAAAGTTCTATTTTATTCTGTAAATTTTCTTCAATTTCCAAAAAAAAAACTACACAGATTCCATTTATTATGAATTCTTTGTTTTATAAGACTGAAAGTCTACTAAAGTAGTTTTAAAAGTAGTTTTTATTGTGTAAAAAGTAAAAAAAAATCGAATTTGTATGCTATACCGATTTTGGAATACATTTAATTATGTTTATTGTAGATTCAATTTGTTATGTTAAGAAAATAATAGTTTTTCTTGTAAAAGACATGTTGCATAAGAATATTAATCGTGTATAAAAATTAATCATTTTATTCCTGTTACATTTGATGGCCAAAATTAAGTGTTTAATTGTATTTTATAAATTAATTTTTGTTTATCTAAGTATTAGTTAAATGTAATATCCTTAAATATGAGATTTTATGTAGTGGGTGATAATTTAGTCCCATATGAAAAGACAGTGACTGCAGTTTCATTATAGTGTTTTACAAGTTAATTTAAAATACTTTGGATTTAGTTATTAATTACATTTATTCATTTATATTTTAAAAGTAAACAGTCCATTATAATATTTTACAATTTTAGTTATATGTAACAACTAAAACATGTTTATATAATGAAACATTAAAATCTATTACAAAAATTAAAAGCTTCTTGAAAAGTGTTAATAAATTAAATTAAAATATAAAAGAAGTTAGATAAATCTTTTTCAGAATTAACTAATTCTAGATCGTTTTTTCATTGATTAGTAATTTATTTTTTATAAATTTAATGTATATTATTTAATTTTATGCAATGTATATGCTTTTATATTGGAAGGTAAATTTAAAAGTAGATATTTTTCACTGATGTGTACTTAATATCTCCCAATTTATAATGTTTACTATGTACACGTTTTTTTCTCTCATTTGTGATCAATTTGCAAATGTAATTTTAAGTATAAATACATAAACACAACACTAAAATCATTCAGGAACACTACCATTAAAAAGTGACCTTAAATATTACTGTTCACAATATTTGATCTGAATGTATACATATGTGTTTATATATATATATACACATCTTTTGGCATATGAATGCTGTTGTCTTTTTTGTTCTTGTTTTTTCTTAAACAAGAATTTGTATTAACATTTTAAACTTATTTAAAATGAAAATCTAAAATAGACAGGTAAGTTTTTATGACAACAAATATTATAAATAAAAAAAATAAGAAAGAAGTGTGTTCTTATCAGTGAAATTAAATAGATGAGAATAATTAATCATAATTATTAGACCTCTTTTAGTAATACAATTAATTTTTACTTTTTAAAATACTTTTTGCAAGGTTGTAAGTGAGAAGTAGAATATTTTTTTTCATTTCTCTTGCAAAAATAATATAGAAAAATTTCTCAAGAAAGTTATTTACAATAGTACATAATTTCTTGATATTGATAAATATGTCAAGTATTTTTTACAAATAAAATTTTAAAAATTTATTCTTTTTTATAGTTGTTTTGAAAGTACAGATTTTGTGAATTTCACATTCTTTAATTATAGGGATAAAATTAAATATAAACTTCCTCACACTGTTTGTTTAATGTATGTATGTGTGTATAAGTAAAGGTATGTAAGATATTTTAAGAGTAAATAAAAGGATTTGAAAGTATCTAATTAAAATATCACTTTATAACTAAGTAACTTTTAATTCTAAAATATTAAATTATACAATTAAAATAAAACATTATAAATATTGAATTAAAAAAATAGTGTGGTCGCATGTTTTTTATATATTGAATATCTTTATAGTTTCATATGATAAAGTTTTATTAGAAAATTCTTATATCAGTCACTTAAATTTATATATTTTTATTCTTTTTTCTGATAATATGGCTAAATATTCACTAAAATTGTCTGAAATATGACAAATATCCATTATAGGCTCTTCTACTACCATTCGATAAGCTAACCTACCAGTATTTACACTCCACATGTTTAAACTCTTTTTAGTTTCTTGATAGGCAGCTATGAGCGTTTCATTTTTTAGTGAAATTTGACGAGTTTTTGACAACATTGTTTGTGAAGTGCCACCTTGAAAACAATGAATTGTATTACAAACTAACGAATTATCATGTCCATTTTCTACATGGCATATAATATGTCTACAATTTACATTTTGTTGATTAGGCCTAGTGGACATTAGTATTTGCTTAGTAGTTTTATCATAACATAAAGAAACAAATGGTCCATCAAGAGGTATTTTTTTTTCTATGTATCCTGAAGACTGGCGTTCAAATATCCAACACGATGTTAATTTACAGCACAATACACCTCCTCTAGATAGCGTGTTTCCAGGAGAAGATTCGATACATGCTAGTGACACTACTGGTGACATATCATTAGAAACATTTAACACGTTTAACTTTACATTTGGTTCTCGAACATCATACTGTATTACTGATCCTCTTTGACCACCAACAAACAGAATATTAGGATTCTCAGAATCCCAAGTGCATGACCATAATGGCATTTCAGTTGTAAAAGTTACTAATACATTATTAGTTACGACATTTATTAATTTAGCAGTTTTATCCACTGATACACTAAGAAGCCATTCTTCTGTTTGGGGATGAAACGCCAAGTCTCGAATAACTTGTGAATGTAATGGTACAAACTGTGAAAGCGTGAAATCACTTGTATGTATTTTGCGTATTCCATAACTCGAAAACAAGTTATTGGGAGATTTGCTGGTAACAGCTAATAAATTCTCATTGTTATAACACATGACTCTACATTCTCCATCTTTACATATTTCCATATTTTTAATAAAAATTAATTCAATACTACTTGCGTTTTGAGTGTGTTTGTTTTGAACATTTTTTGTTTGGTTTTTTAGTTCTTCTATTTTATTATTTAAAGCATCAATCTGATCCTGTTGAAGTTTATTTACACATGATAGTCTGGTAACTTCCATGTATAATTTATTTTTTTCTTGTTTTGTAATTTCAAGTTCTTCTTGTAGTCTATTCAATTCAGATACATCTAATGCAATAATTTTTTTTGCATAAATACTTCTTAAATCATTAATAGACGCTTTTGATTTGCAAGTTGGACAAGACTTTTTTGTTTGGCTCGAAAGCCAACGTAAAATACATTTATGACCAAACAAATGACCACATTTTAAAGAAGTCAAATGGTGATCTCCAGAATTGGTCCACCGATCAAAACATATTACACAGAGACTACCATCATCATCATCATCATCATTAAAACTATCTGATTTTCGTTTTTTATTGTTACTCTTACATTTTTCTTCAATATTATTTTCATTCACTGTCTGTAATACTGTGTTTTCATTTAAATTTGAATGCGACTGTGAATTTTCTCCCCCATAAATGACTGTATCCTGTATTGGCACCGGTGAAGGAGTGATCGTTTCTAAATTATTTATCGATAATGAACTCACATTGTCTGATTGCTGGATATAGTGTTCGATTCTATTAATACTATCAAATACATTATGTTCATTTAAATTAACTTCCTCGGAACGATCAGAATCAGTGTCCATAGAAATTTCTTCACGATTGTTTTCGTTAAAATCATTATTCATTATATATTTTTATAGTATTTTATTTATAAAAAAAATAATAGTTTATTTTATAAACAACATTTACTTAAATATCAAATACATCATTTCAAAATAAGTCATCTATTAGGTATAGATAAAAGCCATAGATAAAAGTCTATAGGTTACATTGAACAACTTTTAGAATGTAATAACCCTATTATTCAAATACACTTTTAAAGTATTCTGTGTTAAATTTTATATAGAGTGGGGTTTATGTTTATAAATGTTAATTTTTTTTATATTTTGATTTAAGTTTATGTATATATATATATATATATATATATATATATATATATGTTTATACTTATTCTCACATCATAATTCTCAATCATCTTGAGAATTAAATTTTACAGTGTAGATATTCAACTGTGTGAATTGTTGATTAATTCCCTAGTTCTGGTGCAACAGAGAATGTAAAATGGTGTATGTATGTTAAACGAAACATTTATTTTTAATTTTGACCCGGTAAGCGAAACGTATAAAATATATACCCTTAGAAAATTGATTTGTTTTTACAATTTACAATGTTTTTTACATTCTGTTGTCATTACTTTTGGTTATGTTGTACTTATTTCAATATGCAATAGTTTTTGACTATATTTGATATATTCAATATTGCGTAAATGTTATAATTTTTATATAAAGAGTAATTTTATATATTTCCTGAAATCTTTGAATACTTCTATAAATAGTATGATGTGTAAGGTAATGAGTATTTGTTTATTTTACCAATTATAAGTTATTTTTCTTTTCAGGTATATGACTCTCAAGAACTGAGTCAGCTTAATTTCAATCAGTAATTTCAGTAGCGAATATTAAATTAAATCGTGAGTTATATTATTTTCTTATAATTTAAAATATTGTTCGGCATGTTGGTATAGTGTTTTAAATAAAATGATTAATACTCGAATTACAAACACACATACAAACATGCACAGAAACACATAAATACATACACACATTATATATATATATATATATTATATATATATGTATGGATGTACTATATGTTTTATGCACACATGTACATGTGATTTATGATGATTATTACTATTATGATTTGATAAGATAATTTTTTATTAGTTTATACTTTCAATTTTACCACTGAGTAGTTAGTAGTGTCCTTTACAAGCTGTGATTTAAAACAATATAATAATTTTTCAATATAAAAGTAATATTTTTTTGTGTATTTTTATCCGTTTTGTGTTAAAAGTGTATGTGTGTGTATTTATGGGTGTAGGTTTTTGTGTATAGTTTGTGTTAAATATATATATATATATATATATATATATATATATATATATATATATATATATATATATATATATATATATATATATTTATGTGTGTGTGTGAATTTTTTTATGTGTATACGCATGTGTAGTTGTGTAATATTTAAAAATTATATGACAAACAAAATGTTATTGTTTTATTACAAAAATGAAATTAATTGTATTTTAATTAGTATACAGTTTAATGCTTTCCTGAATATATTTATAGTTTGTTTTTAATATTGCATATATAACCATGTGCATTTTTACACATTAATGATAAGTTTATGTCAAAAATATGTGATTATAAAATGTTATATTTATGCATTATAACACATATTTTTCAAATATATATAACTGAATTTATTTAGCATATTGTAGAATTGTTTTTTTAATTTGTTCAAAACTGTTAAAGAAAAATGTTTATCATAGTTTTTTTCCATAACTTATGTGGTATTTGTATTATTGTATATTTATTGATGCAGTTTTATGTAATATATGGAAAGTTCTTATTTTAACATTTATATGTTATTATATTAAATTCATCTACTATTAGCAAAGTAAACTATGAATAACTTTTGCCCCACATATACATATATATATATATATATATATATATATATATATATATATATATATATATATATATCTGTATGTATGTATGTATATGTAATTTATTTGAAACATAATCATTTTTTTTAATTTAATCAATTACTTTAAACCTGTTCTTGGAATATATCTTTAATATTTACAGGGTATAGTAATTTTAAAATTTATCTTATAAATGTACACATGCAGCATATGTACAGAAATAATTAGAATCATATTGCATAATTATTTTGGTATTGTGACATTATTTTTTAGTGATTATAGTAATGAGTAGTTGCACTATTAATAATTTAATAATTGGTGTTACTTGAAAATGTGATATATATATATATATATATATATACTAGTTGTTCTATTGATGGCACAAGATTAAATATAGAGTGACATCTGTGCTAAATATATGTGTATATTCTTTGGTAGCTTTCCAAAGCTGCTCTTTTTGACCAGTGGGTAGTAAAAAGGGGGGATCATATATAAAACAACATGTGTCCAATGTTGGTTTGATGTCATGTGTTCCTTACTTGTATAGTTATTTCTATTCAAGTAACACATGTGTAGACTTGTGCTGAACTAGATAGTTATTGTGGTGGCACTTTGCCAAAATCTGTTTTTGCAAAAGTACTGAGTCTTAAAATGTGAATTTTTTACTTAAGTGATAAAACTAAGTCTTATATTGTTGATTGGCTGTGATATTGGTGTTCCTAAGTGTTTGTTAGTAATAAATAAATTCATATTTTAGTGTAAGTCTATTTTAAGAGTGTGATTATTATTCTTTATTTAGTATAATATTTTCTGTTTGGGAAGCATGCTTTTCTTAATGCAAATTTAATTTTAAGTCTTGTATGTATATAGTTAAGAAAATGTGCATATGACTGTGTGTGTGTATAGACACACACACACACATTATACATACATATATATATATATATATATATATATATATATGTATATATAATACACACATGTATATGCATATAAGCATTCACAATTTTTTTTTTATTAAGAATGTTATTACTTATATTTTGATTTTTTAAGATTTCATTTCTAATTTGAAACATTTAAAATTAAGTAAATAGTATACATATCTGCAATGCATGTGTATATGTGTGTGTAGGTATGTATATACATGCATACATATTTACAAACTAGGATCGTTTGATAAGTTTGGTACATTTCTATGAGATGGTGCCATTATTCATTTGGTAATGTCAAGACTATCAAACGTTTCAAACTAGCATAGGCGAAATTTCAGCCAGAAGCGACATGTTGTTCACGTTCTACAGATGTTTGAAGCAAGCATTGTAGAAGTTGCTAAAAAAAATGCTCTTTTCGCCAGGACAATGCGCCATTCTACAAATTGACTGTCGCAATGGCAAAATTGCACGAATTAGGCTTCGAATTGATTCCTCATCCACCCTATTCTCCAGATTTGGCCCCATACGACTTTTCTCTTCGCAAATTTGAAAATTTGGTTCAGTGGGAAGAAATTTTCATCGAATGAGGATATGTCATTGCCACCGTCATTGTATATTTTGCAGACTTTGAAAAAAGCTACTTTTTCGACGTTAAAAGAAAATGGAAATTCACTGGATCAAGTATATAGCTCTCAATGGAGACTATGTTGACAAATAAAATTGATTTTTTTTCCAAAAAACAATGTTTGATTTGCTTTTGTACCATACTTATCAAACGACCCTCGTACATACATACATTCACTTATTTATATATATATATATATATATATATTTATATATATATATTTATATATATATATTTATATATATATATTTATATATATATAAATATATATATAAATATATATATTTATATATATATTTATATATATATATATAAATATATATATTTATATATATATTTATATATATATATATAAATATATTTATTTATATATATACATACATACATATGTATGTTTGTAAATATGATTTTTATTTTTATTTAGATCATGGTTTGTATGGCTGATGAACCAGCTGCTGAATGTAGTGTACGAAATACAATACCAGGTACAGAAAAATTCAAAGATACTGTACTTGTACGACCATCTATGACAGCTGGAGAACTTGTAGATGAGGTTGGAAGACGGTTTGGTTATGAAACAGATAAATTTTCTTTAATTTTTCAATCTAAGATGATTGAAGGTAAAACGGTATGTGGTTTTGAACAGATATATTTATATATATATTAATTTACATAAATACATTTAATTTTTATACTTTGAATTAAAATATAATTTATATGTATGTGTTGGTATATTTTCTGTAGTGTCAGTTAAATGAATTATAAACTGTTTCATGTAACACTGCTTTAATTATAGATTGATATGATTATTATATAATAAAAGTAGTATTTGTTTTGTCAGTTTAGTCATTTCGCCTACATATAATGTTTAATTTTTTAAAGGTATATTTAAGTGAAATTCGAGAAAAAACATGTCAAGAAGCTGGTATAAATTTTGAACTTGGTGCCAGAAATTTATTAATTCTTACTAACAGTCCAACTTATAAATACAGTCCACGACGTAAGGCTGCAATAGTTACAGAAGGAGAAGACGATTTATTATTGGGTGCATCGGCTAGTCCGACAGCAGGTGAACCTAGTCAAAATCCTCCCCCACCTGGTATCTTCTATTCAAGCGATTATCCATCATATGGAGCTTCACCAACATTTATCCGTCATGATGAAGCTAATTATGTTGGACTTGTGAATCAGGCAATGACATGTTATTTAAATAGCCTTCTGCAAGCTTTATTTATGACTCCAGAATTTCGTAATGCGCTTTATAATTGGGAATTTGATGGAAATGATGAAGTAAAATCAATACCTTATCAATTGCAAAAGTTATTTCTACAGTTACAAACTTCAAATAAAGTTGCAGTTGAAACTAAAGATTTGACGAAAAGTTTTGGATGGGATTCAAGTGAAGCATGGCAACAGCATGATATTCAGGAATTATGTCGTGTTATGTTTGATGCTTTGGAACAAAAGTTTAAAAATACTAAACAGGCAGATCTTATTAATAGGTTGGTATAAAAAAATCTTTATCGATGTTTTCTTTTTTCAAAAGTTTAGAAATTGATGTGTGTGTGAATGCATATACATACATACATATATATATATATATATGCACACGCACACACACACACACACACACTGATAAGTATATAATATGTTTATTGTTTTAGACTTTATGAAGGTAAAATGATTGATTATGTAAAATGTTTGGAATGTGGAACAGAAAAACAACGTGAAGATACTTTTCTTGATATTCCTCTACCTGTAAGACCTTATGGTAGTACAGTAGCATATGGAAGTGTTGAAGAAGCACTTAGAGCTTTTGTTCAACCAGAAACGTTGGATGGAAATGACCAGTATTTCTGTGAAAAATGTAATAAGAAATGCGATGCACATAAAGGGTTGAAATTTTCTAAATTTCCATACCTCCTTACTTTACATCTGAAGCGATTTGATTTTGATTATAACACGTTACATAGGATAAAACTTAATGATAAAGTTGTATTTCCAGAAACACTTAATTTAAATAGGTTAGAATTTTTTTTTATTAATATTTGAATCATATACATACATATATATATACATATATATATATATATATACACACACACACACATATATATATATATATATATATATATATATATATATAAATAAATTTAATTCTAAAATTTATTTTCTTACGATTGTTTATTATGTTTGTAATTAAAATATTAATATTTCAATAGTTTTGTCTCCTCTAAAAACAAAGATGATACGGAGCCAGAAGAGGCTGCTGTTAAATGTGATGATTGCAGCACTACTGATAGTGGTTCAGCTTTAGATGAAGATAGTTGTCAGGGAACTGATACTACAGCTGCTAGTACTAATCATGACATTGATTATCAAGATGATGATGAAGGTATTGATATGAGTACAGGTGCAAATCATCATGAAAATGAAAAGAATAGAAGGCATGTTGCGGAAGCTGGTCCTTACATGTATGAGCTTTTCTCTATAATGATCCATTCTGGAAGTGCCTCTGGAGGTCATTATTATGCATATATCAAAGATTTCAAAAAACAAGAATGGTTTTGTTTTAATGATCAGTCGGTGTCGAGAGTAAGTATTTTATTTATAGTGATTATATTACATAAAATGGTGTGTTAAAGATAACATTAAAATTTGTTGGCTGTTTATTAATATTGCTTTAGTCATTTAGTATTTAATGAATTTTATATTTTATAGTGATTTTTGGAATTTTGTATGAAATTTAAATGTAAATTTTCTATATTTTATTATCAAAATTATTTATTATTGTATTAAAACAAGCATTTATATTTAATCTCTTTAATATTACTATGCTTTTGTTTTAATGTGCTTTTGTTTGATTTAAAAAACCCAATATGTATTAAAATGAAATGTAATTAGTAAATAAATATTGAAAAATGATTAATTTCTTATAAGAGTATTATAAAATTGGTTATTTCAGATTACTTTGGATGATATACGAAAAACTTATGGTGGCGGGCCATTGCGTGGGTATTATTCTGGTGCATTTAGTTCAAGTACAAATGCCTATATGTTAATGTATCGTCAGATTGATCCACACAGAAATTGTGAAGCCATTACATCTGAAAATTTCCCATCTCATATACAAGATCTTTTGAAAAAAATGAAAGAAAGGGAAGAAAGTGATCGAGTTATTCAAGAAAATGAAATGAGACGTTGCCAGTTAAAAATATATGCTCATCATCCAACTCAGGATCAAATTGTTGAAGCCAAATTAACAGTATTTAGGGAGACCACATTAGCTGAGGCTACAAAAGAAGCTTGGAGCCGATTAAATTTTGAAGACATAGTCCCCTTAGAAAGATGTCGTCTAGTCAGTTACGAACACATTCGGGATACAATAGAATGTAGTTTTGAGGGTCGTTTAAATCATGATATGAATGATATAATAAGTAATTTGAAGTGTAATTACAAAAATGATTTTCTTCTTGAAATCAGAGGTGAAGATGAACAATTCAAAGTGTATCGTCCTGGAGGAATTTCGTTGGTAGTTTATTTAGTTGACATAGAAACAGAACTCGTCGACGGTCCAGCATATATAAGAGGTAATTTGTCACGTCCGGTTGGAGAATTTAAACAGATAGTTGCCAAAACTCTGGATTTAGATCCTCAAACTATTAAGTTAGTTCTTGAGAAGTATGCTGAAGAGCACCAACCTTTAGAAAATGATGAGAGAACATTAAAAGCAGAAGGAGTGTATTCTGGTTGTAAATTATATGCTGCAAAAGCTTTCGATGAAGATCCAAAAAAACCTTTCGCATCTTCAAAATTAAATCATATTATTGATCAGTTTGAGTTTGTGATTTCATTACAAATAACTCTTCCAGAAGTTAATAAAGGTAAAATATTTATCTGTATATTGATTTCACACCATTTTTTTTCACTTATGTTCAATTTAAAATTTTTTATAAATTTACAGAAATATTAGAAACTTTATCTATTCCGCCACTTGATATTAATCATAATGCTGATAAGCAACATATGGATGTAGATGATGGTAGTGGTGAACCAGCTGTTACGACTCCAACATCATCTATTCCACCTATACCTGTAGTGCCGATGTCTATTCCAGCATCAGATTCACCTGTGCTTCATAGAGCTTCTCCTTTACCTGTTGAAGTAGGCAGTGATCAAAGTAATAGCGAAGATAGCAGTCTTAGTGACAGTGATAGGTAATTATAGATACCCTAGTATATATAGAATTATTAAAGTTATGAACATAGTTATTTGAACAGGCCGCATTAGTTAATAAAGTGGTTTGCTTGATTGTTATAGAACACTTGTTGGTGATGTACCTGATGAAGATGGTTTAGCTCAGTTATCAGTTTCTAGCATGTCACCATGTGTTTCTTCACCTGAAGAGTCAAACAAGGTATATTAAAAAGTTATTAATAAGAACATAGTGATTTTTTTGGCATTCAGATATATAGTAATATTTTTTTTTTTGATTTTGTATAGTTTGTAATAAAATTAATTTAAAAACAAATCTATATTTTAATATTTTAGTTGGAAGAAAATTGGGATGATTGTCCGATGAAAGTACTTCCAAAGAAGCGTGTACATTATTTTAAAGCAAAAGAATTAACAACTACTGAAAGGAAACAAAATCACAAAACTAGAGTATTAAAGACATTGATTGATCAACGTATGAGCTTGGCACAATTGAAAAAGGATCTCGAGCCTATAGTCGGTGTACCCATGGATTATTTTAAAGTATATCGGTATTATATGACTTTACAAGAACAAGAATGTGTTGTATTGTCAGAAGATTTTAAGGGTTATTCAGATCGAGAGAAACTAGGCATTAAATTAGGAAGAGCTCTTCGTAATGGTGAATTTGCAGGCAAAGTTTATCAGCTTTTACCAAATGAACCAGAGCCAGTCAAGTACCTATGTGATTGGATTATATCTAAAGGTAAGAAAATAAGAAGAAAAAGAAATACTTTTTAATTTCATTATTATCAGTTGAATTTCTTTAAAAGTGATTTTTATGTATAAAATTAATTTAATATAGTTACAATTTAATTTTTAATTATTATTTTATATTCAAGGTGCAACTATTGCTGAAGTGAAAAAATCATTGCTCGAAGAATTGAAACGTCAAAATTTAGTAGAAATTCCTTATGAAAGATGTAGGTTACGAAAAAAGAATTTGAAAAATCCAGGAAAAGTATATCTCGATGATAACAGATTCGATCATGACATTAACTTTAGATCTAATTGGGATATTTTTGTACAAGAATTAAATGAACCAGAAATTGTAACCTCATCAGATCAAATAATCTTATTTGTACGACATTGGTGCCCTTCTATATTGGAGTTAAAACCTTTTAGAGAGATTGTACTTGAAGAATCAACAATGGAAGAATTAAAACGAAAATTATCTAGTTTGTCTGGTCTACCTGTTGAAAACATTGAAGTAGTAAAAGCGAAAGGAATGTTTCCACATGAAATGAATATAATGATTCTGCAGAATGATCCTGATTGGAGATCTAGCACGAATGCTATAGAAAAATGGTCATTCTTTGATGATGGAGATGTGCTCTTGTATAGGTAAATGTATTTTTGTTTATTGTACTTTTCATTTTTCACTTTTTTTATATTTGAAAATATTGAGAATTTTACAAACTTTTCACTTTTTAACGTAAAAGTATTGATATAAGTTTTATAATACGATTCTAATGTCGGATAATGTAAACATAATTGATTTATTTTAGGGATAACAGAGAGGAATTGAAACAGTTATCGAGTGAAGAACGTAAAGAATTAAGAAATAGAGAAAGTGCTCGAATTAATAAATTAAGCAGTTCGTTATCATCTTACTCACCACGAAGAGAACGTGGTCTGAAAATTTACCTTGATTCACCAAAAAAGGATGACGACACGGAAATTGACTGATGAAATTTTGCATTGCAGAAACAATTCTACATTATCACAGACATGGCTTACACATCAAACATACCATTCAGTCGGTTAAATGAGATAATCTCTAAAACTGTAAGGTATCTAATACTAGACAGGTGAATTGAACGCATTTTCTAATAACAATTTGCCATATTTTTTTACCATTTATTACTGTGTGTTAGCAAGTTTTCTCCAGAGACTACATTTTTCATCATTTTTTTTTCTATTTTTATTTAAATTTAATCTTTTCAGATGTACATGCAATTCTAAAAATACAAATTTTAGTAGTATAAGTTGTGAAATTTTTGTGTGTGTGTATGTATGTGTGTTAAAATTATATGGTATGCTTATATATTAATGGTTTATTTGTATAGAAATGAAGTATTTTCATAATATTTAATATTCAGTTAAGATGATAGTTTCAAACAACTTTCATTGAAATTTATTATTAATCCAGATAGTATTAGGGTGGTAGAAAAATAATTACGGTTTATGACCTTCAAATTCATAATAAAAACTGCAATTATTTTCTTATTGGCCTAATATTCTCATTATATTGCCTAAAACGTGGCTTAAGAAACTGTTACATATTTATAAAACACCAGATTAATTTTATGTTTTGGAAAACATAAATTTATGTGTGTGTGTGAGAATGTATGTATATATATATATATATATATATATATATATGTACATTCTGTACATACGCATATAATTACTTCTTCACATAACATTAGTGATAGGTTTATTGCAAATTTTATGCAAATTAACTGTGATGCATAATTTCTTAATTGGTGTAAAAAAGAAGTGTTCTGGAAAAATAGACTAAATTTTGCCAACCTCAGGAATATTTCAAATGATGTAGTTATGTATCTAAATGAATTTATTATTCATTTTAATTAAGGAAAACCTACATCTAAAATTTATAATTGAAACCGTATATATCATATGTAAATTTTTATTGGTAGTTTTTTTGATTGTTTATATTAAGAAATTTATAATAATGTTTATCTTTTTTTTATTTCTTATTTCTTCGAAGTTTTTAGTTATAATGTTTATAGTTGTGCTGTATTCATTATAAATATGCTAACTAAATTGTTCAGTTTTCTTTGCTTTTAATAAATGATTGATTACAGATTTCAGAGTTTAAATTGCATGTCCGTTTTGAAGGATTTACAATTTTACTAACAAGTGTTATTGTTATTTTAATTTTTTTGACAAATTTTATTTAAAATATTTATGGTAATGAATAATAAGTTTGTCGATTCATTTTCTAACGGCTGTATATTCATTCTTTTGTAACATTTTACACAGTAAAAATAATTTTAATCTATTTATACATAATTAATAGAAAATTTCAAAAAGCATATATTTAAAGTAATATGTTCCCTTAATAAAATGTTACATTTTTGATTGGGACGTATTCAATTTTCAATGAAAAACATAAGATGGAGAATGAATAATATTTACCTTATTTGTTAGAATTGTTTGTTAATGTAATGTTGCTTTTGAGATATAATAAAGATTATGTATTCAACTTGTTCCTGTTAAGAGATGCTTCCATTGAACTTACAGTTATTGGCTATAATTATTATTGGAAATAATCTTTGTTCAGTATTCAAGACATGGAAGTTTTTGAAGACTGTAAATTTATATGCTATTTTCAATATGTAATCCAAAATAGTAGATTCTTTTTCAAGTTATTGAGCTTGTTTTGATATGTGGATTCACTTCAGTATTTTGAAATATGATTAGAAAATGAATGCTTTCTGATAATGTCAATTAATTTTTTTGAATTTGCTTATTACACAAATGCTACTGAATAAAAAATAATAGAAGAGTAAAATAAAGTGCATATAAGTTAACAGTAGTTAAATTATGAAAATATTAAAGAATACCGGATAAGAATGTAAATATAATAACAATGAAATATATGTGTATGTATGTATAAATACTTAAGTTTCATATTTGTTTTTAGAAAATAAAAATGCACTTTTTTAAAATGTTTGTTATGTGAAGAAGAATCATTTATGTGAAGGTATGTGCACATAAAAGTTTATGTACATTCAATTAAGTATCTGTATAAATACAAATGGCCATTTTTTTAATGAACAATTTAAAAAATTGCATATGTGATCACATACTTTGTGAAATACACACTTTTTGTTGTCATAATTTATATAACTTAAAAAATAGCAAGAGAATTCTGATAAAATTGATAATAAAATGTAATGAATGTCTAGTATGAATTTGTTCATAGTTGATCGATTAAAATTAAAGAAAATAAAAGTGTATATATATATATATGTATATATATATATATGTATATATATATATATATATATATATATATATATATATATATATATATATATGTATGTATAAATTATTTTCATTATGTTCTGAAAAATGTGATTAAATCCATCCATTATTTAATCACTGAAATATTTTTATTCATATCAATAATTTGTGGAACGTACGAAAGTAAATTTTATCTGTGTTTACATTTAATTTCTAAAACTTCCTACAATTGCTGTTATAAATGATGAATTGCATTTTAATGAAAAAGAAAAAATAATTTGATTTTAAAGTTCTTTAAACATCCAACATGAAAGTTGAACTGTTTCAAGTCGTCTATTATAATGTTTGTGAAATATCGTTCATGTTTAATTATCAATTGATGTGTTTTCACAATGAAAGTAAATACAATTTTAAAAGTAATAACTTAAATATATCTGATTAGCTACACTTTTATTAGGTACAATTTATTCTTCATATTTATAATGATAATAAATTTAATTATTGTCAAGGCAACTGTTGAAAAAGTTGAAATAAATATTGAACATTTTTATTGTAGGTAATAATTAATTCTCTTGCAGTAAATATTTGAGTATAAGTGAAATATTTGTAAATATTAAAAAAAAGTGCAAGATTGTATTTAAAAGTTGACTGTGTGATGTAGTGAGTGTAAATGTATAATCTTATTTATTGTTTTATGTATCAACGAATAATTATTGTTATATTTAATATTTGTTTTATGAAAACTTTGTAAATTATTTCATTTTATTTAAGAATACTTTAGGCCTAATGCACGTTAAACAAAATTTCTTTTACTTTTCAAGCATATGAATGAATTATGTTGTGTCGTTTTCAATTTTAATAAATAATTGATATTTACAAAGGTAAATGATTGTATTATAGAATTACATGTTCAATTTTCTTGAAACTAAATAATTTCAATGAATTTTACAGCATTTTTTTTGTTGCTAAGTTCGTAAATGGTTTTATTGAGATATTATTGTGTTAAGAAAGAATCTTGGAAGTAAGTGTATAACTGATTTTAATGAAGATCATCATAAGTATGTTAAAATATAAAAAAATATGAATATTTGAGCTCAAATACATTTCTAAAATATTTATATACAGAGCAAGTAAATTATTCGTTTTGGATTTAGACCTGATCTGTTAGTTTCATGTTTAAGGTAAATTCAGTGTTGTTTTTGATTATGTGTGCTAATAATTGAATAGAATTAGAAGAAATAGTATTTTTGTTTAGTGCAGTTTTGTGGTTCATTACAAATTTGTGTATGGATGTATGTTAGATATGAAATTAAAATGTTACTACATATTTCTAAATAGTGAATTTGGATTTTGTTCATCTTACAAAGTAATTAATCATTCACATAATTGATTATATTGAAGTAAATATAATTCAAAATAAGAATGCAAGTAGAAAAATATGAGTGTTTTTTTCATGTAAATTGATATACTTTTACATTACATTAGATAATGTGTACTGTATTTATGTTCTCTTATGCAATCAGTAATGTGAATTGTGAATGTTATGAAATCAGCAATGTGTCAGTGTGAAACTAAGTAAATTAGTGTGGCAGTGAACATCATTGAACTGATTTATTAAATAAAAACATTTTGTTCTTGCAAATTTAGAAATAGTTGTGAATATTCATTTTAAGATTTTGTACAAACAAAATACAAAATTATGTCTGTATATTCATCTTCTGTCATTTTCATCATAAATAGTAAGTCACCAAAACAACATTTTATTATGTGCATCATATTTTTCTATATTATAGCTATTTATTGTTCACTTTTTACATTATTTTAACATGGTAGTCTAATTCAAAAACGTAGTAATTTACAAACTATTATGAACATATCAATTTGAGCAATTTTACTAATTGAAAAAATTGTGTGATGAGTAAAATTATTCATTTTGCTGTTTTTGATTCAATATATACTTTTATTACTTTATTTATATATATATATATATATATATATATATATAATGTATGTATATATATATACATTATATATATATATATATATAAAATATGTATATATATATATATATATATATATATATATATATATAATGTATGTATGTATATATATATGTATATATATATATATGTATATATACACACACATGTATATGTGTGTATATATATATAAAATTTAAGGGCAACATAATATGTTTTTAATGTATTACATATTTCTATAAAAATGAACATGGAAAATAAGAGAAATGCACATGTTTTCATATGCTTGAGGTACATTTAATAGTATCCTAATGAATTGGTTGAATATGTTATATAATAATAAACTGTTCTAATTTAGATTGCATGCAGATATAAAAATGTGAATTAAATGCGAAAAATAAACATTTTTATTGTCATAAAAAACATTACTAAAAATAATGTAGTATATGCATATATATATATATATATATATATATATATATATATATATATATATATGTAGAGACACATACACACACACATATATAATATATATACAATGTAAATAATTTATTGTTTTCTCAGATGCAAGTTTATCGCCTATTTATATAACGTGTATATTTTCTAACTGCTAACTAAATATCTATGTAATTTATTTGAAATAATTTAGAATTAACTTGAAATGGTTTATTGTATAATTTGATTTCGTAAAATAATAACACGAAAAAAGTCAATGGAAATTATACTATTGTATTTTCATAAAAAAATGAAACACCATTCAACTTAAAAATATAATAAATAATATCGTATCGTAATAGTACGGAAAGAATAAAAAGATTCATATACGTTTGAAAATGATACAAGTACTTAGACAAAATGAAAAATGTAACATGTCATCTTAAATCGGATTTATAATGTTAATTGTAATATAAGACTAATGGTACTGGATTTCTACAAGTGCCATTGCATAAAACGCTTTCAAGGAAACAAACAGTTAATATTTTGACCTTTTTATAAATATTATAAAAAACATTTACAAGCATTTTCGATTTTTTAAAGTAAGCAACACATTTCTAGCAATTGATATATTTTATAAATATCGATTCGTTTTTTATACTTGTAGAGTTTGTCTCACCTTAACGGGGCTTGAACGAATCATTCGAAGTGTCGCATTTTGTCCTGCCAGCGTTATCTGTATTGAGATTATGTTGCTGAGCATGGCTTTATAAATTGTACAATATGTTTCAATGTGACTGATTAATAAAAAAAATGTATTATGATACCTTTTTTTTTAATTTATTGATCATTTATCGGCTAACAGTCTAGTTACTAATTCAAATTTTCAAAAAAAAATAAATTACTGTTTTTATTTTCACAAATTAATTATTTTTGTTCTCCACAAACAAAAAATTTGTATTAAAAATATTCGGTAAATAATTATTGAAAATTTTTGATTGTTGGTTATGCGAAATTTGACGACGATGCCATCTTTAGAATTAGGCGAGCCCATTGTCTGAGCGCAAAGGTACGGGAAAATCAAATAGTATCTCCACAAGTAATAATCGATAATGATGTATTGATCATTTTTGACCAGAAAGAGTTTTTGCGATTTGTAGAGTGAAAAAATG
Source organism: Acanthacorydalis orientalis (assembly GCA_034766995.1). NCBI lineage: Eukaryota > Metazoa > Arthropoda > Insecta > Megaloptera > Corydalidae > Acanthacorydalis > Acanthacorydalis orientalis. The sequence goes on along the minus strand of CM068316.1, from coordinate 6,185,921 downwards.
ATTCTTTTATGAAAGTGAGTTTAGTTACTGTGTAGAACTGTATTGTGCTATAAAGTTGGTTAGCATTTTTAATCCTTTTCCATCGAAGTCCTGATATAACTCAGCAAGGGATTTTTACCGTTGTGGTCGAGAGCCGGTTACCGCCCGGTTCAAGCGTTCGGTGAAAAAAAATTTCTGGGGTTTAGAGATATGCACAGTAAATAGTTATTTGCTGAAATCACCAATAAAGGATAGTAAGTCTTATGACACATGTGCAATTCGTAAGAAGTTTAGTAGGTGAATTGGGGGGTTCGTTCCATGACACACGAACACCATATTATGGTAGACAGCCTATATCCGATAGAGGAGAACGGTTGAATGGAAAATTACATGTTTTATGTAGAAATGAAGGAAACCGAAGCAAATCTTGCCTAATATTCTCCAATAGGCAACAAGGCAAAAGACACAGGACTGTATACCATTGGCAGCACTTGCACTCAGAAACCTAGGCTACATATAGGGGACTGCTTTGAAAATTATCCTATACAAGAGGAATATAAAACGTAATACTACAAAAATAGACAATACAATATTTAATTTTTATACAATAAATTCGTTTAAGTAAAATTTTTTGGTTCTTTAGATATTTAATGATTGAATGTGCACCAGATGTTACCGACAGAGCACTACGACTAACTGGGTATCCATGCCTCTGAGTGCTCCGACGGGAGAGGTTTGAAAAAATCTTGTTTATGGCTGAATAACATTGTTATCGTCGGTTATTACACTCCTGGATAACAAGATAAAACACGCATAAAATAATCACAAATCCAACGATTCTTTACGCCCATGTTGAAATAATAGTAGTTAATTACATGTTAAAGAGCTATACATTTTTCCTTTCGTATAGAAGTTTTGATTGTGTCGAACAAAATGACCAGTCAAGCAAATCGTTCTATTTTAAATATTTGTAAATTAAAGTGCGTTGTCAGTCAGTCATTATTCAATGTTGAATTATTCAGAGTTAAAATTTTTTCTTTAATTTTTATTAATTCGCGAATATTGAATAAATTCAATCATTCTTCAGCAAGAAAATCATTTCTAACAGCATAACATCAATAATTTCGAAAACTAAAAGTGATAGTATTTTAATTATTGTTTCCATTTTAAATAAAAGTCCCATAGTACATGTTTTTAACCCGTCATGTCATTATCGTACGTGTAAAAAGTGTCGCATTTTCGGAACTCCTCTGCGCTCGTATACTAATTTATGCTCGATAAAAATGGTCCATGATGTACTTAAAATTAAGTAATATGTTTAGTGGGTGGCACTCAAGCGGCATGGCGTTAGTGTTCCGTTCACCAATGTCGGATATAGCCGGTGTTAGCCACTGTTCATCTTTTTGTGGGTGTCTGGTATAACCGGCGCTAGCCACTGTGAATTATTTTATGGATGCCGGATATGACCGGTGCTAGGCGTGAAAGGGTTAATTAAAGTTTTGGAATCATTAAATTATAACAGAAATATCGAGTCAACTATCAATTTGATTTCACATGTGTTTATCGTTTAAAAATGTTTAGTTTTTTATTAAAATTGAAAAATAAGTGTACAAAAATTAAGATATTTATGTGTGATGGATATAAAAGGGTAAAAATGTTATTATGGCGTAAGCTTTTGTTAAAATTTGTATAAGTAGGCATACATATATGCATATATATATATATATATATATATATATATATATATATATATATATATATATATATATGTATGTATATATATATATACATACACATAACGCACATACGAGTTTTTTACTCATAAGTAACTAATGTAGTTTACAGAAATTTCCACAATAGAAAAAAACAGTATGAAATAAAAAATTTATTGCTATTTACACATACAAGTATTCATAGAATTTTATAATTAATACAATTTGCGATCCATTTGTTGTGAATGGAAAACAATCAGTGTCCTTATAAAATGTATCGATAAATTGTTCATAAAACACCCGTAATTTAAATAATTTATATTGAAACACGCACTAGGAAACACTGCAACGTTTTGTGTATTTCGATTGGCATTGTTCGAAGAACTTCACACATTCAAACGTAATCCGAAGCTTGAACAATGACACTTTCACTAATCGCCGCGAGTCTCGAAATAGGCAGAGGGGGCTGTTGTCTCCTTGACGTCACTTCTCCGTTTCCATCATAAGGTGCAATTCCCGTCGTGGAAGCTGTGCCTACAATCTCGTAAGCTCTTTCTGGTACGGTTATCACAGACAAATCGGAATAATATGCACTGCTTGGCGCAGACGACACAGGCGCATCGGGTTCTATATCGGAACCTGTATATGCTGTATTTTCATACGCAGGACTATTCGAATCTCGATCAAGTTCTGCGTACACAGCTTCATCAGCTGTTGCGTACGGTTCATCCATGTGTGTGTAATGATTTTCGGCAGGTGTTGTGTTCGTAGTTGTTGTAAGTTGAGCTCGTGTCGTCGAAGATTTTTTCGACGCAAACAGTGACCATAAGCAACCACGGCCTTGATTATCGATGTCGTTTCGATTGTCGAATGTTGATATTTCTTTGTTGGTTGGCGTCGGGGGCGGCGCGGGTGACCGTTGACGCATACGCATCGCGTCGTCTTGAGAATTCGGCTGTGCTGCATCCGTGGAACACAACGTACATATACCTACGAAAAAATAAAGTTTTAATATATTTTTTATCATTGTAAATATGTAGTCGTTCAATAGCTGTACAATAAAATAGAATTCAATTGAAAAATCAACAGTTAATATGAAAACAGTGATATAGTGTATTTGGTGACAATTATTATTAGCTTACTGGCAGATAAATAACTATGGAAAATATACTGGATAAAAATGAAACAAGAATTCCACCTAGTTGGGAAAATAACAAAAAAAAATATTAATCGAAAATTATGTATGTGGATGCGCAGAGATTTAATCTGGATACCACTTTCCAATGAAACACAAAACAACCACTTCGCAAATGAATTATTTCCTTACCCCTTTAATGAATTATTTATAATTCATGTATTATACAACCCTTTTATGTATTATACAACCATGAAAATGTTCAATAGATCATTATTGATAATCTGATCAGATTAAAAGGTTATAAGACGTGTAAGCATAATTTACATATATCATTGTTTTGTCATGTTCGTTTTCAAATAATTATATTCAGATGATATGCACTTGTCTAAACCATGTTTGCGTCGAGCGACCGCAAATTTTCTTCCAATTTATTGGCTGACGATTAAAGTTTCCGTTGAGAAATGTACTAGAATCTGAAGAAAAAGGCTAGATTATTGTCGTGCCCGAAAAAGATATGATAGTGCCGTTTAAATACGAAGACACTGTTCTTTGCGTTTTCTGATATTTGAGATATCGTTCATTAAGAATTTGTATCTATCTAATGGTCCAAAAATGTGTATAGGAAGACCAAAATCCGACTGTATAAAACCCTCACCCGTACTGTCACATCTTATGGAGGTGAAGCGTGGAACATGTCAGCTAAGACCGCAGAAATGTTGGAATGTTGAGAAGAATATCTGAGCCAGTAAACGATGGAGGTATATGGAGAATACTCTACAACTTCGAATTATATAAAGTATATAGGGAACCAAAACTATCGGTTCTTATAAAAATGCTACGTCTGCGATGGGGAGGTCACGCTGAGTGGATGTAAGAATCGAGAGTACCAAAAACGGCTTTGGATGTACAGCGAGGCGGGAGAAGACCTGTGAGAAAATCAAGGCTCAGATTGATAGATAATGTTGAGAGGGATGCAGTGAAACTGTTGGAAGTAAGGAACTGAAGAAGGACTGCCAAGCAAAGGGATATCTGGAGGCAGAAAATTGAGGAGGTCAAGGCTCGATTTGGGATGTAGCGCCATCGAAGTCGGAGAATGGTCCAACACAGTCATTCAGAAGATTTATAGAGGTCTATTATAAAGAAATCATTGCTAGGTATAAAAAAATAGTAATTTGTTTTTATACCATAGGCATGCAAACTGTCTATTTAAACTTTTTTGGTACAAATATACATTCTTGTCGCACCATACAACCTGTATTCAAATGATCTTGCATCGACAATTTTTTCTTTTTCCAAGAGAATCAAAGTCAAGCCAAAAGAAAAGAGATTCGATGTCATTACAAACATTAAATGATCTGAAAGCAAATTGTAGTTGTATAAAAGCGAGGACACTTCGAGTGATGCCTCCAAAAGTGGCAGGGGTTTCGGACCAAATGGATATTAAAAGAAATTACTTTGATGGTGATAGTCCACAATAATGGTGTACGTATATCTCGTTTAAACTAAATTCAGAGATGATAAAAAATCTACGTATTATAATGTGAAATATTATATGAACTATTCATTTTAAATTGAATAATACACCTACGTGTTACTTGCATTATACTATTTAATAAACAAGAACGTAAATAAGAGATAAAAAATGAATAGCATCTATATATATATATATATATATATATATATATATATATATATATACATATATCTCCATATGTATATGTTACAAATAAAAACCAATAAAAGTATGTTTTGTGGCGCTTTTAATTAAAGCGTTGACGAACAATGAAGCCTGTATTAAATGACGTTCCGAAGCGTCAGCGCACGTCAAGCCGGAGCTAACACAATCTCTCGTTATCAATTTTTCATCAGATCGACCATTATGCAGATGATAGGTCATTTACTTGTCGATTCATGTTGTGGCCATGATACGCCACTAGTATTTAAAAAATGTAAATGAAGTATATTATTCAGCAGTAGATTTGATTTGGCTCTTTTTGTTGTGTCGCAGCACATCGGCGATGCTGATTCCAATTGAAACCCTATTCTTGTTTTCGTTGATGTGTGTATATGTGTTTTAATTGAGATGATATTTATCATCGCTTTGTCGTATAACGCAGTATACGTTCTGTATTATGACGAGGATTCCTATGTCTCTGAAATGAGCATATAGCAGCGATAATACAAGTACATTCGTCGTTTGTTTATTAAGGAAATGTTTCAGTAGAATAATCATCAAAACATAGTTATATATATATATGTATATTTATATATATATATATATATTTATATATATGTATATATATATATATATATATATATATATATATATATATAAAGAGTACCTATAAGTAATGTCGTTTTTTTCAAATTGAATAATTGACCGTGAACGTGATTTATTATTACATAACCTTTATAGCAATTAAATTTACTGGCATTTAGTGTACTTATTGTGAAATTTTAAAAGAATTTGAGCGCACCGTTAAGAATAGAAGGCCAAGTGTGGATAAGATGAATATTAGACATTTGATGCTTTGAGTTTCGAAAGGATAACAGTGCTACAAATGCCATTAATTCTGTTTATCCTAGTGCCTCGGCTATCAGAATGTGTTAGTTTTGTTAGAATGTGTTAGTTGTTAGTTTAAAAAAATTAAAAACGATGATTTCGATCTTTCTGATGGATTAACACTTAGAAGACACATTGAATTCGACAAGGATCTTGTGTTGGCTGAAACTGAAGCTGATCCCAGGCAAACCATTCAAGAATTAACGATAAAGCTTAAACTATCATGACCAACAGTTCAACTGTGCTTGAAACAACTGAACAAGGTGCAAGTGGGTTCCTCGTCAACTTTCAGTTGAGTACAAAATTCAGCGTGTGACCAACTGCAGTGTACTTTTGTTCAGGTTAGAAAGAGATCTATTTTTTTGACAAATCGATACTGGAGATGAGAAGTGATGCTATACAGCAATCCATATAAGAAAAAAACAATGGTTAACATCAGGGCAACTATTATTGCCCACACCGAAAGTACACTAAAAAAATATTATTGTATCTAAATTATTAATCTTCACACTAAGAAAGAGTATTATTGTCAGTGTGGTGGGATTTCACAGGAATTATCCACTATGAGGTTTCGAATCACAGTGAAATCATAACTACTGAATATTATTGTATACAGCTTGATAGACTGAACGTCACTTTGCTTCAAAAACGTCCAAAGGCGATTAATCGAAGGGGTGTCATTCTCCAGCATAATAACGCAAGACCTCACAGCACCAGAATCTCACAAGAAAAAAATTAGGAGTTGAGTTGGGAAGTTCTGGCCCACCTTCCATATTCCTTAGATGCTCCAACTACCACCTCTTCGGATCAATGGAGCATTTTCTCAGTGGAAAAAACTTTCCTACGCGGTAGCCATCAAAACTGTACTCGAAGGATATTTTACCACGAAATCGCCCACATTTTACAAGAAGGGAATTGAAAGTCTGCCGGAGAAATGGAAGAAGATTATCAATAATGATGGGGATTATATTGTAGATTCATCTGTAGTAAATGTTAAATAAAATAAAATTTTGTATAATTATCAAAAAACGACATTTATTATGGGTACCCATAATATATATATATATATATATATATATATATATATATATATATATATATCGAAATGCACATATTCAACAATTAAAAATGATTAATAATGATTTATTAAATATTTTTGATCAGAACTTTTGTACGGTTTGTGGGGTGAAAGGAGAATTCATTTGCGAAAGGTTTAATTTTTTTTTAGTTCGATATGAACGAAAAGCAACGTGTAAGTGTTCCAGAGAGTAACGCGAACAATATATTTAAATTGATCACGCGGACTGCAATTATTTGTAGATCTATCTATTCGGAATTCGGTAACTACTTGAACGTTTCGTGTGTCAAGTGTTATTCGAAGCGTATCAAGAGTGTCATTGTCGACATTCTCCGTGCCGGCGTGGTGGTCGTAACAAAAGGTAAGAATGCGCATGAAATCGTGTACAATGTGTCAATCGTAATTATCTTCCAGCATCAAAACTTTTGTGTGATCTTCACCGGTCATTCTTTCATCCGTTCGCCACAACCGTGAACGTCTTAAGATTAAAGTTGACGTGGGCCAGAGATGGCAGCATGGACACTATCATGTTCTCTGTTATGTTTTTTTTCCTCATCTAACAACGATCTGTCGGTTTCTGATTTTTGTCCGACTGTCATATTAGTTAGATGGAGGAATAGATAAGAATGGATTAAAGTAGATTAAAATGATAATGTAAAAAAAGAAACTGTTTCCAACGAGATGGGCATTTTGTTACTTTGATAGAATTAAGTTTGTTTTATTTATACATAAGCGGTTTCTCGTTTTATGTTTTCTCGTTTCAATTTTTAAATTTAAACAAACTAGACTAAAGTCATAAATCGTTTTGTAAAATAAACAAAATTAATTTTATACCATGTTGTTTTTATATTAACGAATAGATTTTAAATTTACGGTATTAGAATTCTGTAGCATATTATAGAAAAGGAAAAAAAACTATAACGATCTTTAAAATCTGCAATTGAATCTATGGACTTGTAGGTTGGAATGAAAATCAGTTAATCGAAAATGTTTCATAGTTTAATCAGATTTGATTGGTTCATCTTGCTAAGAAAAAGAACAATGGTAATTTTTATCATTTTAGTTCTTGACTCAATCATTCAATTTATTTACTTTTGTATGTATTCTCTTTGCATATGTGAATATGAATCATGTATTTCTTTTATAAAAATGGTAGAATATGGCTGTTGTTGTTATCTGGGATTTAAGGGCACGTTGACCACTAAGGTCATTAGCGATTGAATATAAATACAAATTAAAAACGTACACCATTTGTGCACTCGCGTTAGAAATATGGTAATTATTGAAATGTTTATTGAACATTTTCAGCTATTGAATCATTCGCTCGTTAAAAGATTATCGAATTAAATAAAATATTTGAAGAACAAGTGATTTACAGCAATGTATAAGCGGCGAAAGTGAAAAGGCTGCTTGTCATTCCGGATAAATCAAGAAAATCAAGAAGGAAAGCATTTAATGATTTAAGAATCTCTCGATTAAAATATTGTGTAATTTTGAAACTGAATCTTTTCAGATCTTAATTATATATATATATATATATATATATATATATATATATATATATATATATATATATATATATATGAGAATTATACAGATCGTCATACCGAATTCCGTGAGTGATATCTTATTTAGAAAGAAAGGGATTCTGAATTTTGGAGATAAATTCTTTGGAGAGATACGTGAATTATTAAACCATAATTGGCTGATTCAGTCGCTGTAACTGTACTTATTATGCAAGTGAAAATCCTAATGAATAATCCAAGAAGAATTTGATGTTCAATAATTGTTGTTTGGGCTTAAACGTGGAGTAGGTGTATTGTTAGATCGATCTGTGACCAAACCAAGGCTCAGATGGATAGACAATGTAGACAAAGAACTGGAGAAGGACTGCCAGGTAGAGGGATGTCTGGAGGCAGAAAATTGAGTAGGCCAAGGCTCGATTTGGGCTGTAGCGCCATCGAAGATGAAGTAGTTGTGGAATTACAACCATTACTTGCTCCCATTATCAAGTTTCTAAAGAACCTTGTTAGATTTATTTACCAAAAATATACTATTCTCATGATAAAGATGACCGTAACATATCTGCTTAATCGCACGAATTAATTATTAAATTTATTTCGCCGACGCAGTAGAATAAAAGGGTAACATTTTCATATTTCTATCCATTTTTTCTCGCTCTTCTGTTATAATTGTAATGATTAATAAACAACCCGAATATCTAGCCAGGGTCTCCAGTTCGTTCGTGATGATATTGTGGACACTTCCCAGGCAAAACTCTTTTCTCCTGACTGCTCTTAACATAAAATATGCTGGTAATTGTCACCGAGAAGTATGGATATAAATAAAACTTAAATATGACGTTTTCATGTTAAATCGTTTATATTAAAATGTAATACTTATTAAATACAATTCAATACTTTGTGAATAAAAACCGACTTGTTAAATAATTCAGATGAAATGTATCATTCTTTCATTTATGCTCATTGATTGATTATTGTAATAAAATTCATAATTCATTGCGAAACTATATAAACATTTCTGCTAACATGATTTTCATAATTTGAAACGTTTATTTAAAATCAAAGACGGCCTGTATTTTACTGCATTACACATATCATACGCACTCGTTTCATGTGTAGTTTGATTTTTATGTAACTTCTATTGAATATCTGATACGCATGCTTTGGTTTTCGGTTTCATGTGCGGTCGAGTGTGCATCGTGTAGATGACATTCAAATGTATTGAATGTAATTCATTTGTGTCGTGTATGATAAAATGAAAATTGATAAATAATTTCGTGGCCAAAAAAACTGTCGATTGTATAATTAATCAGTGCATTTTATCGTTCAGTGTACTTTTTTTTACTCAAAACTTTAATAGGTTATTCAGAACCACGCGGTGCATAGACATACAATATAGTGTGCGTTTATTCAGTGATTGCTCAGATTTAATTTAAAAAGGTATGTTTTTTTTATATCTATATTAATATTTTTGATATGTTTAATGTATTTGAATATATATATATATATATATATATATATTTCAATTTAATCTAAATAATAATATTAATGTAGGTTTATCTTGTATAATGACATTGTCGACAATGATATTATTATTATTATTATACAGAATTAATTATTATTATTAAATGAATATTATTAAATTACATGAGTAATAATTCTGAAAGAAAGTAACAACGTATTTTTGCCGATTAAAGTATTTTTTATGATGTTATAAAACCAATGGATCTATTGACATTCATAGAAACTTCTAGAACATCACAGCACCCTATCTAATTGAAATTTATTTCATTGTATACATAGTCTAAATATGTAACTATATTTTTGGTCAGAGGACACAATTTCAGTGATACTTAAACTTTTCTGGCGATAATTTTTTATCATACTTTGAAATATCAGGTCATGGATACAATTGCACCGTTCTAATTTTATACCGAAGGATAAATTCAGTCTCATGCATAGTCTCTTATGGTTCAACTGTCTATGTCAACATTCCGTCGAACGACAGTCTTTGATTTTATCCATAAAGAATCTGGGTTAGAGTTGTATGATGTTGGCTGGTTAGTTGTCTCGTGTTTAAGGGCGCGTCGACAACTAAGGTCATTATTACCCGAATCCAAGCAATGGTACTGATCATCCCAGCATACGATTAGTGTTGATTCCCAATTTACAATTTGATTATTTTTAGTACTGTTTTTTATTTTCTATATGGATTCTCAATTTATTTAT
>CM068316.1:6158199-6173199 GCA_034766995.1 Acanthacorydalis orientalis | reverse complement strand
ATACAAAGTAATAATTTTGTTATGACATCTATCATCCTTTTCATAGATCAATTGACTAGAAGACAAATTTCGACTCCACGATAGGTGGTTTGACGTTTCAAACTCACACTCTACGACGATGTTTTTGACATGTCATCAGATATGTCATCAAAATTTAACATTAGCGCTGTCGCCGTCATAAATTAAATACTGTTAACTGATATAAAACACACAACACACACACACACACTCACGTACGACTCAACGAAATTTTGACAGTGTTTGCCAGAGGCGCGTGAGATAATTCTATCTCGAATGCTGTCTTGTTTCTTGTGTTTGTTTTATTCCTACCTACCTATGGTCTATCTTACTCGTTAAAACAACCCACACGCTTTTACATGATAACGAATGGTTCACCGATTCTCATTATGTTTGTTAATATTTGTACAGTGGTAACGCGTTCTGCACTTTTCTGGGAAAATGAATAATATTTATTATGGAATTGTGATAAAATGAATATGTAAGTTTTGCTTGTCAACCTGTTTTCTAGCGTTAATAAATAAAGACAGGTGGCGCGTTATAGCTTCATGGGGCCCAGGTGAATTTGAATTAGGGGGGCCCATGTACAATGTACTACAATAAAGATTTTATAAAAGATTGGTTTGGGGCCGCTCTGTTGATGAGGGCCCTGGAAAATTGTCCTTATTGCCCATAAGATAACGCGCCATTGATAAAGACAATTAGTTTATTGATAATAGGTGTGTATAAAGTATATTAAGAGTAGCTTCACAACAGTAGTATTAGATCTTTAGTTTTTATTAGATGTTGAGTTAAAAAGAGGGAGTCTCCTTGTGGGGATTTAGGAGTTTCTGAGGTTTAATTGTGAAAAATAGCTTTGTTAAGTGACCATGAAAAATGTTTCAAATTCTACATAAAATCCCCAGCTCACGAGATCTTTAGGATCTTTCCGAAACTTGAGCTATTGGTTTTTGTGCTTGACACTTATACTGCGGAAAGGGGGTAAGGGTTACTCGATTACACAATAGAAATGTCTCTCTCTGCACACACACACATACATATACATATATATATATATATATATATATATATATATATATGAGGAGTTTGATATAAAAGTAATAGATATTTGTATGATTGATAGATGTAATTTTATCTTAAAATTACAAATAACTGTAATTAAAGGAAAGTTGCTGAAAATTTACGGATTTTTAGAACAAAAAAAAAAATATTTTTAGTATTTTGGAATCTTTACTAAAATAAATTATTAATAGGAAAATATTGTAAAAGTTTTTATAAATTGAATTTGTAAAAATAAATAAATTTAGTGAGGTGTAAAAAAATCTGATAAATTTTTTTGTAATTTTAATCTGGAGGGGAATGAAAAAAATAAAAAGATGGGTTAATTACACAGACTTATATAAATATATATATATTATATATATATATATATATATATATATATATATATATATATATAGAAAGAGAGAGAGAGAGGGAGAGAGTGGATGACTGATGCTAAAAATGAAATATATTGTTTCACTGCGTGTCCTCGAAGAAACGATTTGAAGCATTTTTAATACATTTTATTTAAAACAGCGTGCTCTTCGTACAGCGAACACACACAAATGTATTTACTCTTAGAAATATCATATGTATATTTTCTGTTCAAGCATGGTGGACTCTTCTGCTGCTCGATCACCGTACGATAATATTTGAATAGTAATTATGTGATTTCTTTTAAATACTATTTAAAAATCAGTTGGGTACTTTGACCAAATAACAAAAACAGTTATAAAGTTTTTAATTTATCGCATAGTAAAACTCATGCAGCGTTATAAATTTCATAATGTATCTATTTAAAATATATTACGAGTTAATAGAGTAGGATATACGGTCTCTTGAATATAAAATATCAGTCGTAAAATTTTCGTTTGAATATATTAATACATATGTGTATATATATATATATATACATACACAAATAAACACACACGTCATACATACCTTCTCCAGTGGAGCGCCGTGACCATGATAACAGCTCCGATAAGTGCACTTATCAATGACACGATTATTAGTGTAAGGACCCAACCTAATTCGCCTGGAGCTTCTGAAAACAGATAAAAAATTGGCGTCACACTATGAATATAAATATTTGATATTTATTCAATCATTTAATATGAGTGTTTATTGCTGTTCTTTACGTCTTCATTTATTTTCTTGTTTAGACATTTGTTAGATTTGAGGGATATTATATCAGAGGATTCGGTTAGCAATATATATATATATATATATATATATATATATATGTGTGTGTATATATATATATATATATTAAAGAATTCGAGAATTTTTTCAAGTTATGATAAAAAAAAGTTCTATTATTAAATAAATAAATATTTGGGGTACTGGAAAGTGAGCCATTATTTTATAGTACAACATAAAACTTTATTTTTTTTAAATTTTTATTACATGATATTGTAAAATATAATCGCCACCATTATTAATAACCTCTTCTCATCTATTTTGCAAATTTTCAATCCCCTTTTTACAAAATCTTCCTGGTTTCGAATCAAAATACTTACCTAAGTGATTTTCTATTTCGGTCACATTACGGAATTTTTTATCACTTAAAGTGTGCTCCATGGACCGAAAGAGATGGAAATCGGAAGGAGCGAGGTCTGGCGAATATGGCGTTTGTGATATAACCTCTCAATTCAGCTCTCGATTTTTCTTGCTGTATGAAAGCGTTTGTCACCTTGGTGAAAAATTACCTTTTTTTCGGTTGACTGAACTTGTACATTTATCCTTCAACTTTTGGTTTAATCTCTCTAATTGTTGACAGTACGTCTCCGAGGTAATTGTTTCATCTGGTTTTAACAGCTCAAAGTGAATGATCCCGGGTATATCCCACCAAATGCACAGAACGACCTCTCGTAACGTTAATCCTCGCTTATTAGTCGAAATGGGTGTTTGATTTTTCGAACGCCATTGTTTTTTTCGACTCCTGTTGTCATATACTGTCCACTTCTAGTTCCCAGTTACGAATTGTGTCAAAAAAGGATGAATTCATTGCCGTGACGACAAAAAACTGCACGTGTTCGCCCGCTCTCATTTGCTAGCTGGGGATAGTTTATGCGGCATCCAAACATCCATTCTATTCACTTTTCCGATCTGTTTTAAATGGTCCTGCACCGTGGACTAGAGATCCGAGTTTCTGAGATAATTCATCGATGATTTGACGAGGATTGGATTCGATCAGGGATTTTAACACGTCACAATTTGAAGGTCGTCCTGATTTAGGAGGATGCTTTAAATTCCGATTACCCGATTTGAACTTCAGAAACCAGGGTAGTCATCTGTCTACTCTCAGGACTTAACCGTAAATTTCATTAATGGCCTTTGTGGCCTTGGAGGCATTCAATCCCTGATCATGAAAAAGGAACATGCAATGTCTTAAGTGTTTTTCGTTGGTTTCGGGCTTAGTCATTTTACCCTTAATAACAACATAAGATTTATTGTACAAATAATAAAGTCAATAAACAGTTCTATAAAAAAAACTTACGAAGATGTTCACTCCGCCGTGAAACGAACTCAAAAAACAGTATATAAAATATAGGTTTATTTTCCAGTACCCCTAATAAATTCTAAAAGTACTAGGATGGATAAGATTAGTAAAAAGAAGGAAGCTACTGTAATACTGGCTTGTCTTTTATATTGTCTTTGTTTTAGTAGACTATGAGAGTCTTTTGAGCTGTAATAGTAGTGGTAAGGTTACAATTCTGAGCTTTTGATTTGATTAATTCCGACACTACTCCAGTTAATGTCTATGTCATTCTCAGAGTGGTAAGGTATAGAAAATTCTGAAAGATTTTCAGATCTTTCTCGAAAAATTAATTCTCAGATTATTCTGTATTCTATCGCTCTGAAGATGATGAAATTGCTATCGAAATGTTCACTAACAACAACAAAAAATAACCAAAAATCAATTATTGTACATTTTTGATCAGAAAAAAATGCAGTTTACCGAGTGAAAAATGCATTTGAGAATGTGAATTCGTCTATATTACCAAAAACGATATTATTATGTACTGTAAAGGTAGATAATTTTTTTGTTCTTTTTTAACGATTTTATCTTATAAGTCTTCTTAAACGTGTTTCGTTTGTTAATAGTATTAATCGTATTTTTTTTCGAACCAGCTATTTATAGATATATAAAAAAGTGAACTTATCTATATAGTTGTATTGGTACGTTATAAATAAACCATTAATGTTAATTCTTGTGTAATAATTTTGTGTTTCGTTCTATTTTTTTTCATATTGTCTATGCTGGATGTAAAAATTAAATAGTATGCAAATCAGTTGTTTCATATAAAGTACGTCTCCGTGTATAATGTTCTTTTAGTTGATGTATATTAATAAGTAATCAGCATTAGAATATCCCATCACGTTTTTTTTTCAAATATAAAAAATGGAATATAAATTACTTACTTTGAATGTACCGTCTTGTAATTAATACAGATAACTGAAAAATCTCGACTGCTTTTCGAATAGCTATACATATTTTTCAGAATACTTATTTTGTATGTCATGCGAAACAATTAAACTGTAAAGATGGAAATTCTCTTATATGATTACAATATTTGTTCGCATAATTACAACACTAATTACAATAGTTGTTCCACACGGACTCGAACACACAGTGTGTGTTTTATTCGTGTAACATATATCTTGTCGTCTGAAGCCGCCATGTGAATGGATCTCTTAACATGTGATTCCGTGTTTCCATTTCGTTCGAATTAACATGCCAATATTTTTGTCCACTAATGACTGTAATATATTCTGGCGTATATCATTTTTAAAAATTATTATAAATACACGTTGAACATATTTTATATTTTTTTTTACCTCTTTACTGCGTAGTCTAGCTTGTACATTTGCGTTTTATCTGATGATCTTTGCTGTAACTCTTTCAACATTTCCCACAATTTTTTTCAAACGTGGATACCTTGAATTGATATTATTTCCATGAATTAACTTTTCTTGTAAGTTTGTACGCATTTCAATGATTCTATTTTGTGAGAATACATTGAATAAATATACATTTGATTTCACTTACACATCCATATATATATATATATATATATATATATATATATATATATATATATATATATAAGATTAATAAATGAATTTCATGTACGACAATGAATTTTATTCAGACATTTTATTCATTTTCATTAGATTAGAGTGAAAATTAAATAAATTTTTCTGTTAATATAAAAAAAAATTATTTCCATTCTAAGATCAATTTAAAGTTTAAATAATGCAATGTTAAAAATATTTAGTTCTATTTAACTTTTCCTTTTTTATTATTTTTAATAGTTTGTGAGAGCATTATTTTTTTTATTACTTCTTTTAGCTTATTTGGTGTAGGTTCGATTAAATCGTAACAAAATTCAGAGATTATTTTCTCTGATTCTGTTTGTACATCTCTTTGTGTGTTTAATTTTCTATTCTGTTTTTTCCTATTTCATTTTTTAATTTAAACTATAAATTTTCTATAATACTGCCATCCGGGTTTTTATAACACGCGGGAAATTATACAGTAGCAATTTATTGATAATATATAACAGTTAATTCGGATTATTGTCTTGATAGAAACGAAAATTGTTTTTAATATATTATTTTCCAGTGTTGACTTCGAGATGATCCTTCAGAATGTTCAAATATATACTGTAGTCCGCGATAGTATCAAGAAACACAATTTCCCCATATAGTTAGAAGATATAAAGATACGGACAATCACATTAATTTCCCCATGTTTGATAGTGGGCCCTATTTTTTTTTTGTAGCTCCGTATCGTTTTGGTCAGGCGTTAATATTATTATCCAAAACTGAAAATGTCGGATTTCTTTAAAAATCTTTTCATTTCTTTAGAACATATTTTTTTTCAAAATACATTTCAGATACTGAGTCTAAACTTATTTTTATGAACGAATCACTTTTTCGTCTCATGAATCGCAGATTTTTTTCTGATTAAAAATGTTCAATACATTTTTGTTGATCATTTTTCATTTTTATCTGTGCGTATTTCTTTGATGAAGTCGTTGTTTTCAGAGCATCAAGGTACAGATTAATCATTAGATTTTTCAGTACATTTTTCTACACTCTGAGAAAGTAAAATCAAAATATATAAAGCATACATTTAAATGATGAATATTCAAATTTATTTTGTACAGTGCTCCTTGTCGTGCCGCAAACTGAGGTAGTGCAACAGTGTATTCTCCTCCACTCTACTCCTACTCTACACAGCACACATATTAGGCCTGTTCGATATGTACATTGAACTTACTCTCGAATTTTATGACTTTACTCTGACTCTCTTACTCCGAACTTGTTTTTATAGAACAACATAGAGTAAGGTTAGAGTAAATCATATGAATACTGTCATGTTTGGGTAACTGAACTTACTCGGAATAAGAAATTTTATACTTTTCTGTTCGATATGTACTCTGAACTTATTCGAGATTTTCATCGAACAGTTTAGAGTAAGTTCAGAACAGGGGATTTGTTACTCTGAACTTACTCTAGCTTTTTGTTAGAGTAGCGCGAGCATCTTTGTCTAACTCGAGAGTCTTTGTCTATGATAATCGCTATCGAATAAACAAATCACCCAAACTTAACAGTATTCATATGATTTACTCTAACTTTACTCTATGTTGTTCTATAAAAACAAGCTCAGAGTAAGAAAGTCAGAGAAAAGTCATAAAATTCAAGAGTCAGTTCAGTATACATATCGAACAGACCTATTAACGCATCAAAAACGGGCACCGAATAACGAATTGCTACGCTCTTAACGAAGAGTTTTAAATGGACGTTTGTAATCTACAAATAGTACTCTCTCGCATGAGACAGGACACCTGAAGAGTTGCGGTACGACAAGGTGCACAGTACCTTGGCGCTTTGAAGGTGATGGCATCGCCATGGATATTATTCTCATTAGAAATAATCAAAAATTATTAATAATTTATATATTAATGATTTATAGAATATAAATTATTAATGATTTATGGAATATATATTTGATCTTAATGTTTTATAATTTGTAGAGTGAGAAAGGAAATCATTTGAGAAACAGCATTTCTTCCCTATTTGTTTTTAAAACAGTTAACTTTGCATGACTAATTGATCGACTTTGTTTTGCTTGTTATGCGATCTAGCGTTTCTCTTTCTAATTAAAAAATATATCATGTGCTTTTTTAAATTTATTTATTATTCGATTTATATTCGTATATGTTTCAGTTATGTGTTAACCACTGGATGTATTGTTATGAACTTATTTTATAATTTGTTTCTGACATTAACAATTTTTAAAATTAAACATTTTTTATGGTTCGAACTTTTTTCCTTTGATACTTTAAATGTTATATATATATATATATATATATATATATATATGTGTGTGTGTATATATATATATATATATATATATATATATATAATGGTGTTAATTACAATATACAGTAGCCAAATCACAGAATTTCCGTATGATAAAATATATACACGCAGGTATAAATCGTGGCCGTATACAGTGTCGGAAAAAAACTTTTTTAATGGAATCCTCTCGTCGTGTGTATATAAAGAATATGATTGGAATCATGAATAGCGTAGTCGCTGTTTTATTTATTCCCGCCGCATGGGGTCATCGAAATAAACAAGAATATACATGTTGTTGATCACTTTTATCGACGGCGCGATCTGTTCACCGTGTCCATAATATTACCCGAAATGTCATATAAACAAAACGGACCTATGGCCGAACGCCATACCGACCGGTCTTACGGTCCACGATGTGTGTTTTTCTTTATGGCGTACCGGCAATCGTAAATAAATTGTGTCGCCGTAACCAAGTTTCCATTTCAGTAAAAAAAATTATATATATATGTATATATATATATGTATGTATGTATGTAAATGTTCACGTATGTAAAAAAAAATTCTAAAGCCCCACGTACTGACAGCAGTTCTTTGTTTTATATTTGTGTGTCGTGGTTTGATTTTCGGCGTTATGAAAACATTCTTAGATTAAATCGAAGCCTGTTTTACCGAACGCCGATGACAGATACGAAATTAGATTGTTTTGATTAGAGTGAAGGTAGGCGCGTACAAATTTGTAACTGGATAACATAAAAATACCATTGTACGTTTTCCGTACAACTTCTCTTTATATTAACAATCGAATCGGTAGTTTCGTTTGAATTATCTAGATCACTGATTTCTGAACGACGTGCCGTTGATGGCTTGACGGGACGTCGTAAAATTTTACATTTAATCGAGACATAAATACATAATCAGTGTTTAGATTTTCATTGATGTTGAATCGGTCCTTTTTCCTTTTTTAATAATGTTCAAGATATGAATACGATATAATGTTTCAGTGTTAGGAGCTGAATTTCATTGATTAGCTTTATATAAATTAAGGATGATGCATCATCTCCAAAAAAAAAACAGTTAAGGTCAAAATTAACGAGCTAGGCGATAAAGTGATATCTGAAGGCCTAAATTTGATCGTATAAATTATTATTTTCTTTTCCGATGATTCTACTTATAATATTGTAGCTAAATTCATTTTCATAAATGATTTTTCCACGATGCCGACTCTAGCTAGCGCCTCATAGCATCCCTATTTCTCTCTCTCTATATATATATATAGAGAGAGAGAGAGCGAGAGAGAGAGATAGAAAGGAGGAGAGATAGCCGATAATCTTCTTGTGTAACCGGCTGGGACGAAGACAGAAAAGGGCGAAGCATATCCTACCGTATCACTTAGTAAGATAGAACAAGAATAAGATGGAACACGTGACTTCGCTTGGGATTGGTGTGGGGAGTTAAAACTTATCTTTACCGCTTAAATATTTTAATTGTTATACATACCAAGCGTACTAGGTTTTTTGAAATGTTTCCTAACCACTGAAATGAAGTTAATAAAAGAAATGAAGTCAATAAATAAATAGATGTCAGATGTAGGTATTCAGGGCGTAAAAACCCCAGGAACTGCCGATACAGAAAAGCCGTTATTATATTGAACATAAGATCAGATCATTAAATAACCAAATTATCCTAAAAAAAGAGCGAGAGAGAGAGAGAAAAGGTTAACATGGGGTAGTGTATGCGTACCATACGACGTCGACTACAGGTAGCGACTCATAGTCCCTCTCTTTCTATCTTTATATATATATATATAGAGAGAGAGAGAGCTTAGAAAGAGGTAGTGCATCCGTACCACGTTGACTACAACTAGCGTCGCATAGCCTCTTACCCAATTCCGATTCTCACCTCCAAGTGGTTAACCCTGGTAACGAGTAATCTCACTCAAGATCGGGTAACCCCGATGGGAAGAGGGGTCAGGACTAGTGAGACCGGTAGAATGGTCCTCTGAAAAGGAGGTTGGGCGTGGGGCTAACAACCCCACCTCTTAAAACTACAAACGTTACAAAACCTCAAAATAAAGTTCAGGCAATGTAGAGAAGGATGTAGTGGAATTGTTGGGAGTAAGGAACTGGAGAAGGACTGCCAAGTAGAGAGATGTCTGGAGGAAGAAAATTGAGGTTAAGGCTCGATTCGTATTGTAGCGCCATCGAAGAAGAAATGCTTTTTTCACTCACCACAGAAATAAAGAAAATTATTTTTGCTACCTTGGTACTATGAAGATAATGGTATCGTCATTGAAATGCATGTAAATAATAATTAACTGACCATACAGTTTTTTGTAGTTTGTGGGATGAAAAAGAATCATTAGTAATGCTATTCTTTTCTTCTTCTGAAGCCGTATATAAATTTAAATGAATTATTTAAATAGTTTAAAAGTAACTAAAGTTTTTAATGTGCAAGAATATTTGAATTTACAAGATTTTTAATTTAAAATTGAAATTTTTCCTCTACTTTTATGAAAAAATATGAATAATAAATATAGTAGCAAAATAATATTCCAAAAATAGAACATGCCTAGTTCATGTTTCTAGTTTATCTATACACAAAAGTTTTGTAAAGCCCATTTACTCTTTGAAGCAGGGGTTGCATCTAGCAATCCATTGATGTTTTCCAAAGAAATGGAAAACTCTCTCTTTATGGTCTCAGAGCGCTATCATTTGGATGATATATTTAAAAGTCACGAATCTCTTTTTAATGAGACTAAATTTATAACACTTTCTTTCATTAGAAAAAAAGTAAGGTCGTCCAAAAATCAAAGAAATTGCTTTTTTTATTCATTTGGAAACCTATAAAAAATATGAAATGTGTGAATAATATTTTACATTGAAAATTGTGTTGAATATTTTTTTTTCTAAAAGTTTACCATTGCAAGAAAGCGTATAAAAATTTCGAGACTCTACGTCCAGGAACAAGATGTGACCGATGTGAAACTGTTTTGTGCATAATTCATTGTTTCAAAATTTTTCGCACTCAATAGTAATGTTATTTCTGAAAATTTTCAATTGTAATCAATTTTTCCGCATCCAGTTATATGTTTCCAAACAAGAGATTTATGTTTCCTCGGATATTATCAACGACTTTCCATGATATTTCAGATAGATGTGAAATTTCTAATGGGTAATCTGAATTAACATATTTTTTTTGTAACCTACAAATTTGCAATTTTTGTTTTGTTTACGATAAAAGAATGTCTAATTAATCAAAAAATATTTGTTAAAATTTTTTAGCTTCCTTTCCCTCTCCCCGGCTTGCAAGGGTTAATATTTATTGCATCATTTGATCCGTTGAACTTTTATTTTGAGTAACAGCTGGGAGGTTTAAACAAAACTGTAATGATTTTCAAAGATACAAGTAAGGAACAGAGCGTCAATTGTTAGTGACTGTAAGACTTGCTGTGATAAAAGTTTTATTTTTTTTGCATTTTTTTTTTATTTTCTACTTACCTAATGTACTATCTAAAGAAGGAAACGTACTGGCGCGTTGATCTCTCCATGCCCACGTACACAGATCACACGTGGTCAAACCGTCTGGCGTGGCGGCCGCGTCGTCTAGAAACGCGGGTCGCGGGGGTGGTGGTACGAACTCGATGGGCCACCAGGTGCCGTCGTCGGTTACGGCGTTGCTCCACGCCGGTGCATCGCCGCTACCGTCGCTCAAATTTCCCCCGCCCCCACTACCGGAGGCCACGCCTACCTGTAAATAAAAAAATTGTTCATTTTCAATTTCAAAATTCTCACTATTATTTATTCATTTTGAAATGTATAAAACAAAGAGATGAACGGCGCTGTTTAAGGATGTTTCATTAATTAGATTATTAATAATTATCTCGAGTCATAATAGATTAGGTTAATAACAATTGTGTGAAATGCGGTAAACGTTGAATACTTTTCCTGTAATAAAATATGTTTTTTCGTAATAGATTCATAAATAATTTTGATTTGTTTACTTAACACTATTTAAAAATATGATAAATATTTTTAGGAAAAGTTATTCGTTCATTATTGGTATATGGAAAGATTTAGGGAAATATTGAGGAGATATTTTTCTTAATTAGTATTGTCGATATTAGTATTTGTATTAATTTCATCACTGTCAGATTTATGAAAGGGCTGTGATATTAAGGGGTTGAAAAAGCAGAAAAATTGCGTTTTTTTTTCATTTGAAAACCTACAAAAAATGTAAAATGTGTCACTAATCTCTTTTTAATGAGACTAAATTTACAACACTTTCTTTCATTAGAAAAAAAATAAGGTCGCCAAAAATCAGAAAAATTGCGTTTTTTTTTGATTTGAAAACCTATAAAAGACATGAAATGTCTGAATAATATTTTATATTGAAAATTGTGTTGAATAATATTTTTTTTTCTAAAAGTTCATCATTTGAAGAAAGCGTATAAAAAATTTTGAGACTCTACGTCCAGGTACAGGATGTGACCGATGTGATCGATGTGAAACCGTTTTGTGCATACTTCACTGTTTCAAAATTTTTCACACTCAATAGTAATGTTATTCGTATTCATATTAATTTCATCATTGTCAGATTTATGAAAGGGTTGTGATATTAAGGGTTTTTTTTTCTGTATCTGTTTAACTATCTAATGAATTTAAATTATGTAGAGATCGTTGTTTTTATTATTGAACATTTTAAAAAAGTAATTAAAGGCTAATTACAAATTTTATTTTAGTTGAATTGAGTGTACACATTCAGTTAATAAGTATTTATTATGATTTTTTATTCCGTACAAAGATGCTGTCTAATTGACAGTTTAGGGACCGAATCCGGCTTGTCAAACAATTTGAATAATTAAACAAAGTTTATTTATAATTTGAAATCCAAATCTTGGATTCACATGTATTTAAAAATTACTTAAAATATAAAAATCCAGCAACCGATGTAACGACTGTTCGATATGTATGTGTAGATATTGCATTAATTCATATTTTTTGTGGCACACCATCAATTTATGAACAAACAGATGAGCTTTTGCCGTATGGATGTTATACAACGTTGATGTAAAGATATCGACCTATTCTATTAGATTTTTTCTATAAAAATGTAATATCAAGCTTACTTAGGGAGATATTTGACTTACTGATTAAAAATTGGACAAAAATTAATTATTGACTTTTTATCATACCTTTTTTTCTACTTTTATCTTTAAAATTTTGCTGAAAAATACATTAAACTTTTGATTAAATCACTTTCTAGTAAGTAAACATCTTTTGGAAGACAGCTAAATGATTCATGATTATATAACGTTATTTATTTGTAAGTTGTAGGTTATGTAGTATAATTTATAATGCACTTATTTATGTATATATTTTTTATGAATTTGATATAATTTCAATGAAAAATATTTAAATATCAGAATAAATCTCTTGAATCAAAATATTTGCATATTATTTTTTATAGAAAAAATCCGTACAAAAAAAAATATCAACATGTCATAAATTTCGATTCTAATTGATAAACTTACCGAAAAGCAATTCTTTGCAACATTCGAATTGTCACAATCGCCGATCTCGACAGTTTCCGTAACGAATATTGATTTTTTTTTACAAAAAAAATGGTAATGTGATTATGCTGTAGATCAACTTATGAACCATAAAACGTTTAAATTAAATAAATTTAAATGTAAAAACACATTCGTATGTTCGTTTTTAATGCTTTTCGGTGTAGTTTGATGAATTTATTGTCGCCATTTTAATTATAATCATTTCGTGTTGCAAATACATTAAATCCACTGTTTTAAAAAAGACGACACGAGAGATATTTAAACACCTACGTAATATCATAGATCTCAATTAACAAACTATTCAGAGAAGTATCAGAAACCTGTTATGTGTATCATAAAATAACTCTGTAAATAAATGGGAAAATACAATCGTAAGAATACAATACGACTTGTATATATATATATATATATATATATATATAAAGATCCATAGTTAATATGTATTTTTTCAGAATGTGTGTGAGATATTTAAACGTTGTAAAAATTGATGTATTTGGTCAATATTTCCTTAAAATTCGAAACAAATGTGTGTCAAGTTTAATAAGGATAAAGAATACAAAAAAAGAACACTTTGAAAATTAATTTACACAGTTTTCAGCGTATAAAGTCTCAACTTAAGTACCTGAAAGGATAAACAAAATATTTTTTTTTGATAATTTAATCATGGACTAATAAACTACTCACTAAAATACATTAATATATGTTACACATGCATTTATGGTCAATGGTTCCCTGATAACATTCATGTTAGTTTATTAACCCTTTACATTCGAAGATTTTTCATCTTCACCTCATCTACCAGCAACTCGCACACATTTTTTAAATAAAATATCAAATAACTTCAAATAAAATGATATAGCATTGTAAATAATTTCTTTATTCGAATGAAACTTCAAAAATACATTTATAAATTTATGTTTTATAAAAAAAATAGTATTGTTATATATGTTAGATTTATGATGTCTCCTCAGAGGAGACAGTCGAGTGGAAAGGGTTAAGGATTTGAATCTTTTCGATAAACATTGACTCACTAATCATTGTTAAAATGAAGATCTTGAAATCGGCAAAAACACATAATTTTCAAATAACTGAAATGTTTTTAAAGTTTTGAGAATTTTTTACTCTTTATATATATATATATATATATATATATATATATATATATATATATATATATATATATATATCAGTAAATATTGTGATAGAAATTCTGTTCAGTTTGTAATTTAAAATTTGTGATCCTTTGAAAAAAATCAGAGCTGTACACAAAATTGTGAAGATCGGGATGATTGTCACATTTGATATAATTTTGGGAAATTGTTCTCAAAATTATGTATCTTATCCCTCTTGAAAAAAACTATTAATATTATATTTCTTCAAGTGCAGGTATATATTTCATCTAGTTTAAAAAATGAAGTAAAGTGTAACAATTCGTCCTTTTTAGCTGCTGATCATCTCAGAAGTGTTCGGTTGTCTTGATATCCCATTATAGATATTATCCTATTATATATATATATATATATGCATTTTAAAAATGTGATTTTTCATTTAACCAAAAAACAAAAAAAATATTCAAAAATGTTAAATAATTACTTACTTAACACTTTTCGTCGTTTCTTGTACATATTTTGATAGTGCCCGATTATCCTCAGTGAGATAAAGTAGGGAAAAATCGTTTTTTTTTGTAAAAATTTGTTACTTTAGCATATTGATTAGATGATAACATATGCTAAGGTGCATCAAATTTTCAATTTGTTAAAATAAATACATGTTAGTAAATAAAAAAACATTTTGTCTCTATATTATCACACTGGGGATGATATGTTATGGCCATCGAAATGATAAGAAACAGTCAAACACGATCGGTAATGGATTATCTATCATTTTCGATTGGATTTTTTTAATACTTTGTGATGAAGTGAAAAATTAATGTTTAAAAGTGAATTTAGCATCAATTTCAAGAACTTTACTGTTGTATACGTATGTATATATAT
>CM068316.1:6138199-6153199 GCA_034766995.1 Acanthacorydalis orientalis | reverse complement strand
TTTAAACAGAGTGGGATTGTTGATTTAAATATCGAGGCGTTTCGTCCGAAAGAGCTTCATCCCATTTTTATTCTCCTATATATATATATATATATATATATATATAATCAAAATTATCCACAAAAAAATTCGATGACGTCGACTAATTTGTTTATGAAGTCAAGGTTCCTATGGTATCCAAATATGTTTGTTGTCTCATATATAAAATACATATTGAAATCTATCTGCTATAATGCTTATATAAACGTACATATATATGTACATATATATATATATATATATATATATATATATATATATATATAATAACACGTTGCAATACATCTGCGACAATGTTTATATAGACATAAATAAGTTTTAAAAATATGTTTATTGTTTCACTCGGTTACATGACATGCTTTTAATTGACAAGCGAACGAGCGAGCGAGCAGAGGGTGAAGCACCTTGGTATATATATATATATATATATATAATTATAGTACTGTGTAAAAGAAAATGGAATTCATAAACGGTGGATAATGTCGATATTTATAAATCACGATGTGCATAGAATCATAATATGTGATTATTTTCCAATTATCCGAATCGAATTACAATATTTATGCAAAAAAGGACATTTGTGATTTTATTGGATTAGTTTTACAGAGATGTAATAAAACATTAAGCATTTGCGGTCTAAGTGTAACTTCCAGGCATATACAGTATCTTGGATCTTGACGCAAGTGTGTTTCTCAAACACTTACTATAAAATATGTTTCTTATAAGTATTGTTATATTACTTTCGTTTTGAATTATTCGAATCCGTACTGTTTTCTCTAAATAAGTTGGACCTACTGGTGTTCTGTTACTGTTAAAAAGTATACATTGAGATGTATATATATATATATATATATATATATATATATATATATATATAGAGAGAGAGAGAGATAAGTATATACATTTATTCATTTTGGGATAAATATTAGTTCTAGAAAATTATTTCAATTTTTATTGAAATATTAATTAGTACACGCCTGGTGTCGATTTTAGATGCATAACATTTGTTAAATTTTATTTATATATTTGTTCCCTCTAATAAATAATTCGAAGTCGTGTTTGTAGTAATGATAATTCTTAAAATATTTGGTTGGTGGAAAAAAAAATTGCGGTTTATGACCAAATTCATTTACAATTTAAGCTTTTTTGATTTTCCTATTTGTTTTAAGTAGTCCAGAACTGTTGGATGACTAATCCCTAATTTTTGTACAAGCTTTCGAATTGTTCTGCGTAGTTCTGATTCACCTAACGCCTTCAGTTGGTCATTATGAACTGAAGAAGGACGCCTGCGACTTTCTTCATCTTCAAGGTTTTTGTTTCCAGCACGAATTTTTTGGAAAAAATGCAAACATTTTCTCGTATTTGCTTCTTTTTTCATTTTTAATTCAATAGCCCAATTTGAAATAGAATTAATAATAAAATCAATTCGATATTGCTTGATATATTTGAGATCTTTTTTATATTATTTGTTATCAAAAACGCCTTCTCAGCAGATACGCATCGTCTGAGTTCAAATAACAAAAACGATCCATGAATGGCGTTTACTTAATCTACAGTAACTGAATTTTCATCCAATTGTTTTCCCATTCCTTACATACGTTTTTCACTCCACCAACGGATGAAATCGAAAAAAGTGTTCGACATTTTCTGATAACATTTTCAGTCATCCAATCTTTTTTCCTATCTTCCACTGATTCACTTTTTCTTATTTTTTACAGCATTACTAAGGTATCTGCCTTTATTTAAATATTCGCTTGTCTGCTTGTTCATCTTTCATTTATAATAGTAATTTTGTATCAGAAATTAGAATCTTCTTTATTTTCCATGATTGTTTCAATAATATTCGATTGGTAAGAAAATAATTGCTGTTTTTGTTTCTCGAATGTTAACCTTGCACTAACCTTATTTTTTTCAATGAAAGTGTCATTTCATCGTGTTCGTATTAATTTCATTTTAAAGTGCACTTTTCGGTCTGTATTTTGATAATATCGACTTTGTTTTTATTATTAATTTCGCATCAAATTGGACTATTGAATTAAAGATGAAAAAGAAGCGAATAAGAGAATTTGTTTGTATGAGTTTCAAACGGATGGTAAAGCAGCAGAAACTGCTCGTAAACTAAACGATGCTTTTGGTGTGGGTACTGTTAAGGAATGTACGGTGCAATGGTGATTCCGAAAATTGCGTGCTGCGGACGAGAGCCTTGAAGATGAAGGTCACGGGCGTCTTTCTTCAGTTCATAACGACCAACTGAAGGCGTTAGTTGAATCAGAACCACGCACAACAATTCGAGAGCTTGCACAAAAGTTAGGTGTCGGTCATCTAACAGTTCTGGACCACTTAAAACCACTTAAATTAAAAAAATATAAATGAATTTGAAAGTCATAAACTGCAATTATTATTTACCAACTTAATAATTTCAAAAAAATATGTTTGAGTTTTAATACTATTTAGAATCATATATGTGTATATATATATATATATACACATATACTTTTTAATTTTCAAATAAAAATTAAAACGGTGTTTGTAAAAAAAAAACTACCAACATGTATTTTACATCTGATAAAAAGCTAATAATCTATATAAGACATTACTGTATGCGTATTTGTGTTAAAACAATTCTAAAAGAAGGTATTTTTTATAAAATAAACTATTATTTCGAACGGTTTGAGACAAAATAAGTTTTTAAGTAAACCAAAAGTTCTTTAGATGATTAGTTATACTACAAAAATTACCTGAAAATGCAATTTTACAAAATTTTGAATACTTTAAGAGAACAAAACTCTAAAAATATTTTTCAAAAATTTGTAAATACAGAGAGAATGATGAATGAATATATTGCCTGTATGCTGTTTTTTTTTAAAAAAAAAGTATCTGCATATGAAATGAAACTGAACAACCTCGTCATCGTTGACGGGTATTCAATAATTGTACCGGATCTAATATTTACAACACACATCGATTTTAATTAGTTGTAATTACTGAGTCAGTGTATGTTTATGTATGTATGTATGTATATATATATATATATATAACGTTTGCACACCACTGAATTAGAAGATAATTAAAAAAAATGATTGGTTAAATGTTCGATGTTATCAGATATAAATATTAAATTGACGACTTTTATGTGTTAAATAATATTTAGTATATAATGATAATTATAATTATTATTATTATAAATATTATCATGATACCAGATGATTTGAAATCTTAATCAAAGGACTCTGTAGATGTGAATAATAACCAGCGGCGCGGACGACGAATGAACGCGCACATATCTGTGTGTATGTGTTAGAAAAAGTGTTCTTTTACAAGTGTATGTGTATATGTATATGTGTACAATGGCCCGGAGGCAGCGGGCTGTTACGATGAAGACGTCTTTACGTTCGGCGTTCGATGGCAGCTCAAGGCCGCGTCTGCACCGTAGATTTGCCCTCACCTTTCGGCTATCTGATACGTGAAATGATCGTATGTGTAGTATATCAGTGGCGCCGTGAAAAAATATGTTAAGAATCTGTTTCACTCGACGTGTATAATGAGTGACCAGTAAGTGTTTGTCGCTGGTGTGTTTAAAAAACGTATTGGCAACATTCGAATTCAGTACAAACGGTTGTCAAAACTGAAATTGAAAATTGTAAATTATTTAGTTATTCTGTTTCTCTTCATAGCTTATTTATTCAAGTTCAAAATAACTTTATTGATACTCAGTTACTATGCATAACGTTTCTAATTTGCTGATTATGTTGATTTATGAATTTTTTTTATCATTGTCCTGTGCCACATGTGGCATTGTAATGCGTTTGACTGAGATTATCGACATGATTTGGATTTTGTTTTCATGCTGAGATTTTGTGTCGCTGGACAAAATTTCCAAAAACCATCTTGTACAGGAAAAGAGCTTATTTATACAAGCTTAAAGCTTATTTATACAAGTTACAAGTTATTTATATGATTGTCCACTTCAATACAGTTTCAATACTGAATAAATTCACTTTTACAAATGAATTCTCTTTCACTACACGAACGATAAATGTTTTTTCTGTTTAAAAATGATCAATAAATCTGTAGCTTTGGCAGTAAAACTGCCGACTTAGTGTGGCACTAAGGAGTGAGAACTCGACCCCTTTTTAAATCAATGAATAGAAGTGTGTTTGTTGCGATTTTTTACGTTTTATTTTCGACAATGAATACAAGGTTTATAACTTAAAACTATTGTTGTGTTCTGGATAATGATTTACTAAGACATGTGACTTAATGACTTGCTTGTGTCTTTATGACTTCTGACTTCGTGACCTCTGACTTCATAATCTCTGACTTCATAACTTAATCTATCGTTCTTACTGTTGTGCTGACGCGATAAGGCGCGCTACAAGTGCAAGTGCGAGGAATGAGATCTATAACTTGAGCTTGATAGAGTTGCTCGATCCTCAAGTATTGAGGAGAGTGAAGGGCACGGTTCGAACAGTAGTAGGAGGAAAAATTATGACAGTGTTACGAGGAGGGAGGTCGGATCGAGGCAACTTACTTAATCTATCACATAGCGTGGCCGGTTTATATACGATTTCGGGAGGTATTCCAGGTATATAGTTTAATTTTCTCGGTCATACTGATATAAATAAATACTAATGTTTCAAGCCATTAGTTTTCAATACAACAAATACAGAATAATTACATGTAATTTAATGGCTTGATCTTTGGAATAAAGACATGATTTTTCCATATCTTTGAATAAACTACTTCTGAAACTGGAATTACCCTGTCTATTATATGATTTTAATAGATAAACAAACAAACGAATAAATATAGTTATCAGTCTTCAACAAAATAATTACTGATAATTTTTGATTCTTACTTATGCGCGTTTCGATGGCGACATCATTAACATCAAGGATCCATTTTCTGTACATTGTCGGTCTGAAGATAATGGCGACGGTATTCAAATTTATTTTCTAACTTATCCACGACAAATTCATTTTTTCATTTATTTTCGGTTTTTTATCGAAATCTTTGTTTTTCTTACATTCATTAAATATTTAATTTGTAAAACTATCAGGAATAACATTGAAACATTTTTAGAAGGGTGATTTCTTTTTCTTTGTTTCACGAGAAACGATTAGAATTTCTGTATTTTCACACAAACGAAACTTCCTGGTTCTCTAGAACACGATGAGAGCTCTATTTAAATATTCTGTCGTATGGCGGGCGAAAAACAAGTTATTCAATAAAATTACAGTCTGTTAATAAAGTTACCGTTATGAATTTTAATCTTATTAATAAATAATTGATAATAATAAATTGACTTTCACAAATGTTTTATTTTCGCTTCGTAAATTGTTATTGATCATTTTTAATTGTTGGTATAGGTATTTAGATGGGAAATCATCTGATTTTTCTGTACTTTGTTACTCTGAATATAATGGTATCGCTATCGAAATGCGCATAAGCAACAATCAAAAATGTTCAATAATAATTTATTGATCATTTTTGACAAGGAAAACTTTTTTATGGTTTTTAAGATCAACTGAATTTATCTCTAACCGTATTACTATAACAAACAAATATTATCCAATAGATTTTTATCTAAATATTACATCTATAACCGCACGAAAACACATAACACTCTAACAAACATACCAGGCATTCAATGGACGACACTTTGATACACGGAGCCTCGTCTCTTTCACGGATGTTCTTTAAAAGACCAACAAACATATCTGTAATTAAGATGACGATCGGCTGAATACTTTATTATCTACGATATTGACAGTTTTATTAAAAAGAAACACGGATGAAAGAGCACACCGCCACTGTTGTTTAACGTAACACGAAATTGTTAACAATGAGAGATAACACGTACGAAAAGAATTCAACATACATACGAGAGGAATTCTATTTCGATATTCTCTCGCTGTGGGTGTGCAAGGGTACGCACCACCCGATGGCACTCAGCATGGGGTGCAGACCTGCGCGTGGGCGGCGCCACAGCGTGACATCATCGACTTTTAACAAGATGCTCGTATTTGAATAATGTATATTATGCATGGCAAGTCAGGGTATACATATATATATATATGTGTGTGTGTGTAAATTTATATGTATGTATGTATTTATGTATATCATGTATATGCAATGTGAATAATTGACCGTAAGCAGCTTGTAAACTAGTCATTTTAACATATCTTCGAAAATCACACACGCTTGCATGCACACACATCAAGCACATGGCGACGCCCGCCAATGGGATCGTGCGATTATCTCTGTGTGCATGTTTTCTGTCCGACCGTTGATATCTCTCATTTATTTACATGGATCCGTGTGCCCGACATAGCAAAATATACGTATGTGAATTAATAGCGTCTCATTATTAAATATTAACTGAAATGATATTAACATTCTATTAGAATCCGAAATGTATATATCATTATGACTATTTTTATTCGAAACATGACTATTAAAAAATTGTATTAAAACGAATCGTGTCAATTTTTCTTTATAAATAGTTTTTAAAATCTATTTAATATATGTAATTATATATATATATATATATATATATATGTAATTACATATATATATATAATTATATATATACATACATACATACATACGAGGGTATTTGTTAAGTATGGTGGAAAACAAGATAAACAAGTTTTTTGGAAAAAATCTATTTTATTCCTCAACATAGTCTCCATTGTGGGATATAAACTTGGTCCAGTGTGTAATTGGTAATTTAAGGCGATGATTATGTAGCTCTTATCATCGTGGTTGGAATTTTGTATCTAATTTGAGAATGCTATCAAAATGTTCTTTATTTTACGCATCAAAAGAGTTAAATGATTCAATATACCAGTTTTTAATATATACGTCGGTCGTTTGATAAGAATGGTAAAAAAGCAAGTTAGGTGGTTTTTTTTAGAAATAAAATCTATTTTATTTCTCAACATAGTTTCCATTCAAAGCTATAAACTTGATCCAGCAAATTTGCAAAATACCTATTGACGGAGGCGATGACATCCTCACTCGTCGAGAATTTCTTCCCACCGAGTTAAATTTTCAAGTTTGGGAACAGGAAGAAATCGCACGGGGCATAAGTTATATAAAAATATTTTTTTCTTAACTTGCCGAACCAAATTGAAGGTTGACAACGATTAAGGTTAAAATCCTTCTCTGTCTTATTTTCTTCCACATTTGTTACAGATTTTAAACGATCAAATAATGAAAGTGGGTACTTTTTTTTAAAAAAGAAAATTGCTTTCTATACAGATTTGCTTGACCATCTAATCAGTTCATCAGACATTTCTTCGATGTGTTCATTCAGAAACTGATAATGGATGTTTATTCAATGGAAATATAAAACTAGTAGAATGGATGTGGAAAAGTATGACAGGTCGATGATACAAAAATTATTCCGGTTAGAAACTGGCCGAAAAAAGCAAAAAAAAAAACGATTAGAAAAGTCTAGTTTAGTAGATACAACTGTTCAATAATAAATTGTATTCGTACGAAGAGACAGAAGATTTTTATATCTCCGTACATATTTCACTGTTGAAATATTTCCATCTTTAAAATATTCGCGCACTGAATAAATTTAAAACGGAGACGACCGGCAGAAATTACAATCACAATTCGAAATATGACAAAACGCTCCTCGTACAAATTGAAATATAAAAATGTCAAACGAATCTGTTTTTTTTCCTTTTTTTTCCCGTAGTCAGCTTATACACGCTCTAATGACAAATGTTAGTGCGTCCACTTTTTGTCCGGTTTTTAGTGTTGGTTTAAGACGAAAGCTGACGGCGAAACTAGTTTAATATAAATATATGCGATTTTAATGTTAGTATTAAAATAAATAACATAGAATACATTTTATGATAATCTTCTCTGCTAGTGAATTGAATTAATAATGAAATTTATTAAGATTTGTATGCTTCGAGATCGTTCAGGAAGTTTGAAAACGTGTTAGATTTATATACCAGTGTGTTTGTTTGTTAATGTAATACACGATTCATATATGTGTATATTTAATATATATATATGTTGGAATGTAAATTGATTTAGAACGATTTTACAATGCATATGGTAAACACTAGTATCGTTTATAGAGCAACAGTGATTGAAAATTTTCTATTCGTTTAAGAAATACAAGATATATATAAACATTGTAGAATTTATTCAATATAATGATTCTGAAGAAGAAACTCTTTTCTTCAGAATCGCTATTTCTAATAAGCTACGATACTTAGTTCTCTTGTATTACGTTGGTAGGAAAATAATTGCTGTTTTTGTTTTCTGAGTTCTGACCTTAATTTTTTTCAATGTGAGTGTCGTTTCATCGTGTTCATGTTTTATGATCGACTGTATTCAATAATTGTTTATTGATCATTTTTAATTGCTGTTAATACACATTTAGATGGAGATACCGTCATTTCCAGAACACTGGAATGAAAAATTCATTTGTGAAACTTAATCACAGTGCCACACTTAATCATTCTGACAATTTGAATTTTTCATCGGCATTGCTCAACATGTTAATTAATTGTATTACGTTGGTAGGAAAATAATTGCTGTTTTTGTTTTCTGAATTCTGACCTTATTTTTTTCAATGTGAGTGTCGTTTCATCGTGTTAATGTTAATATCATTTTAAAGTGCATTATTCGGTCTGTGTTTTGGTAACGACTTTGGTTTTAACATTAATTTTGCTTCAAATTGGCCTATAAAATTAAAGATGGAAAATAAATAAATAAGAGCATTTTTATATATGAGTTGAAAACAGATGGTAAAGCAGCAGAAATTACTTCGTAAACTAAACGATGCATTTGGTGTAAGTACTGTTAAGGACCGTAGGGTACAATGGTATTTCCAAAAGTATCGTGTTGGGGACAAGAGTTTTGAAGATAAAGAAGGTCGCGGGCGTCCTACTTCAGTCCATAACGACCAACTGAAGTCGTTAGTTGAATCATAACCACGCACAACAATTCGAGAACTTGCACAAAAGTTAGGCGCTAGTCATCCAAGAATTCTAAGTCGCTGTATATGCATTTAAAGGTCATAAACCGCAATTATTTTTCTACCAACTTAATATTTAAAAAATACAAGATATATCTATCTATCTATCTATATATATATATAAGAGAGAGAGAGAAACTACTGGCTTTGTGATGGGTAGACCTCTCCCTGATCGTTTGAAATAGAGATCTGGACATGACAACAGGCAGTGGGTCGTGGGCAGCGGGCTTCTCTCGCGCCCCGAACCGACCACCCCCCATAATACTATCTTGCAATTTTACCATCTACATACTGCTCAAATAATGCCTTCCGTTCTCCTCAATATTCATTGGAAATGAGCATCTCCATCTGCTCAAGTTAAAGGTATTTGTATCTCGCACTTGAATCCGTAGCGCACTTCGCGCTGGCACAACCTTGAATTGTGTGTATATATATATATATATATATATATATATATATAATATATATATATATATATATATATATATATATATATATATATATATATATATACTGTAGAATTTATTCAGTATAATAATTCCGAAAAATAAGTGCTTTTCTTCAGAAGACAAGCATTTGTTTTTCTTCAAGTTAAGATCTTTACAATACATAGAAGAAATTGTATAAATATACCAGAGTTATTAAGATATCAACATAATATCAGATTTGTATTTGAAAAGAGGCTGTATCATACATATAAAAGCAAATAATTGAGTTTCAACATGTTTAAGCCGTTAGTTTTATAAAGAAAAGTTGTTAAGAATAAACTGAACAGGAGGATCTGTACAAAATGAAGCATTATTCCTTATTGGAATTTCTATGAATACTGGACTTGTTATTCTGAACTGATATGTTTGCAATTATTATTATTATTAAAAGAAAATACACAATCATTCATTAGAAGAACAAATTTATATAAAAACTGCTTTGAGAATATCTGTACACAATTGGCGGGAAGGAATTTATTTTATGTAACTGAATAAGAAACGAGTTTTGAAGAAGAATCTGCAATGTATATATATATATATATATATATATATATATATATGCATATGTGTGTAATGGATGCATAGTAATTTCTAAATGAGAGATTTTCAACACAGCACTTCGATGTAAATATCTCAGCTACCCACTTATTGTCAACAGAACATGCCAGCGTGAACCGATATTACATTAGGTGTTAATTAACTGTAACATGGACATTTACGTCTCAATTTCAATCGTAGCAGGTAACAAGAAAAGAAACTAACACGTTCACACCTGACGGGGGTCTAACGGGCAACACAGAATACCTACGGCCATGCTCATTATGTCGTCGTGTCGCCTCGTGAAACGAACGTGCTCCGCTCTCTGCGGACGATTTTGACAAGCGTCACGTCCGTGCATGCATCCTCAGCTTCGTCGTTATTTCAAAGGCGATTTGACATGTAATTAAAATTAAATATTTTTATCGTACGCAGATTACAAAAAAAAAAAAAAAACACACACACACACACATCTTCCGAAGATACGTGTGCACCGTCGACGCTGAGATTCTAATGATCAGAACTTTGTTGCTGTCACATAAATGTGGAAATGTTTATCTGATCGTGTGTTCAGATATGATTTATCATTTTTTTATTTGATTCTATTATGGGTTCTAATAGTAAAGGTGTCTATGAATTAAAGATGATCGTTCGAAATGATAGCACAAAAAAAATATTACTGGAATTGGAATTGATTCGCTATGTTGTTTAGTCATCTTTCGATGTTTCTATTTTATTTTTATTAATATATTTTATTGATATGTTAATTTTTATCTGTTTTATTCAAAGGAGTGAGCTACACGCCATTCAAAAGACTCATATTTGTTTTTTAATTAAGAATTTTCGGAGACGATACACTAAAATGAAAATGTTGACCAAAGACTAGAATAAACTAAGATCATTTCTTTCGATTGGTTTGCTATTATTATATCTGTTTGGTTCAAACTGCCGAACAACTTGATTTTTTTTATTTAAGTAAACTTACTGGTCTTACGTTATAAAAATAAGCTAACAGTTTGAGACATAGAAACATCAATAGGTATTCTAACACTATATATATATATATATATATATATATACATAGGTAATTCAACTTAGGCTTCCACATAAAAGTACTAAAAAACACATAAATTGAAAAATCATGTTATTCCACAGTTAGTATTTTAGTTCAATTGTATTTTAGTATTGAATTGAACTTAAAATATTAAATAAAAATTACATGAATTTTCTTAACCTCTGGACCTTTTCTAATACTTTCATGTGGAAGCCTAAATTGAATCTCTCTCTCCCTCTCCCGCTCTAATTCTCTCTCTATATATATGTAGGATTATGTTTCTTAATTACACATTGAACAGTACTTGTATCATTCGAGTACCAATTCCCAAGAGGCATCAGACTTAAGGATAGTCTGATATGTCAGTGAGCCAACGAGTCATGCTTCAATGTGCGACTAAGACAAACTCATGGTAATTGCGACGAAATGTCAAAACTCCATTTGTTAGTCATTCTTTTCGTTGACGACTAGACAAGTCTTGTTTGTCTCCGAACACGAACTTCAAATATCTATTCATAAACTTCAGATGACTTCACAGAAATATAACTGTGAAATCATTGCGACTGAAATTAAAGTTATGGGTTTAAAGGAAAATACAGGATTGAAAATAATAGTACGAGGAATATATTTCGAAATTGAAGTACTTAGGTTGTGATGTTTCTCATAGTTTGTCGATTATAATTTAGATAGTTATTTAGAAAACAAAATATTTAATTGATAGAAAAATAATTGCGGTTTATGACCTTCAAATTAATATAGAGCTTCATACACTAGCTGTTTTAAGTGGTTCAGAACTGTTGGATGACTAGTTTTTGTGCAAGCTCTCGAATTGTTGTGTGTGGTTCTGATTCAACCAACGTCTTCACTTGGTCGTTATGAACTGAAGGACACCCGCGACTTTCTTCATCTTCAAGGCTCTAGTCCTCAGGACGAAATTTTTAGAACCACCATTGCACCGTACGTTCCTTAATAGTACTCACACCAAATGCATCGTTTAGTTTAAGAGCAGTTTCTACTGTTTTACCACCCGTTTTGAACTTGTACAAAAATGCTGTTATTTATTTCTTTTTCATCTTCAATTCAAGAGCCCAGTTTGAAGCATGATTAATAATGAAACCAAAATCGATGTTATCAAAACATAAACTGAAAAATGCACTTTAAAATGATATTAACATGAACACGATGAAATGACATTTTCATTGAAAACTATTTATGTTAGAATTCAGAGAACAAAAACCGCAATTATTTTCCTACGAACCTAACGAACGCTTTTTCATTAATATGTTGGGTAATAATACGTGTTGAAATAAAGACTATAAAATCAATATTAACGACATTATAAGAAAATAAACACTGATTTCTTCATTGTAAGAATTCGAGACATGGTTTATGATATCAGAGAACTAGCCTCATATACTATCAGAGGAAATTAAGTTTTTACGATTGATACGAGATTGAATACACATGCGGATGGATTAAGAAATGAACAAATTAAAAGAGATTTGAATACAAATGAGGATAATCTCTCAATAATGACAGAGATGGAAAGAATACGTAAACAGAACTATTGATAAGTGTCTTTTTTTTCTATAACAGGCATTCATATAAGTTTCTAGAGTAAGAATAGACGAAGGAATATTATTAAGAGTATATATTGAGTCGGAGCATGTTAAACCAAGATATATGAAGTGTTAATAAAATTCTGAAGAAAAGAAAACAATTGATATTGAAGAAAAATTATAGATATTTAAAAATAGAGACATATTAAAAGTAGAAAACTCTTTTATTCCACTATCATTTTAAATGAGGTGTCATTTTTTTTAAAAAAAAATAATTTTTAACTGTTAACAATGTCAGTATTTGTATATTTGTATATATAAATGTATATATATATATACATTTTTATACATATAAATGTATATATATATATATGTATATATATGTATATAAATATATATATACATATATATATATATACATTTATATATACAAATATACAAATACTGACATTGTTAACAGTTAAAAATTATTTTTTTTTAAAAAAAATGACACCTCATTTAAAATGATAGTGGAATAAAAGAGTTTTCTTCTTTTAATATGCTCTATTTTTAAATATCTATAATTTTTCTTCAATATCAATTGTTTTCCTTTCTTCAGAGTTATATATATATATATATATATATATATATATATATATATATATAATAAGGGTAAGAATTCTTTTGCTTTTGCTGTGATTTTTCAGGTTTAAAACATTTAAAATTTTAATTCAAAATATTTAACAAAAACTAACATTTATTTACAACTGATTTTTGAATTTAAAATTTATACAACAGTTAAATTCAAATCAAAATACATACGAGGTTACAAACTATTCTAATTTTATTTCAATTAACATAATAAAAATAAATATATATATATATATATATATATATATTTATATATATATATATATATACTAATAATTGTAATAATACATTATTAATAGATTACTAAAATACAATTTTTCGTTTTCAGGTTAAAGCACTGCAAATCATAAGGTATGTGGTTATTTTTAAAACACATTGAACTATTTACCATATAGAGAATTGGCGAAACCTTAAAATTATTTGCATAAATCTGTGACATCCGTTTCTTCTTAATCAATCGTATTGAAATTTAAAATGTAAACTACGTTGAGATTGTACTTAAATTGCACTTTAAACATACTGAGATAATTGGAGATTTAGAATTTAAAACAAGTGTAAAAATAAATATATATTTTACTAGTTATGGGACAAGAATATAATCGTTTACATGTAATTTAAAAATGGTATTTTCAGTCCAGTGTGATTTTTTCCTTATATTGTATTCTTGAATAATTGCTTCGTCGCAAATTTTATAACTAAATTTGTGAATTTCTGATTACCTCACAATTGGAATTTTTATTTTTTATCTATATA
The DNA here is from genome assembly GCA_034766995.1 of Acanthacorydalis orientalis. Classification (NCBI taxonomy): domain Eukaryota; kingdom Metazoa; phylum Arthropoda; class Insecta; order Megaloptera; family Corydalidae; genus Acanthacorydalis; species Acanthacorydalis orientalis. The sequence continues at coordinate 6,139,129 of CM068316.1, read as the reverse complement.
TAAAATTGAATTAAAATATAACTTCTTCTCAGCTTCTGTGATATATATATATATATATATATATATATATATATATATAATTTATTTGCTTGATTTTCATGTAAAACCAGTTTATGATTTTCTTGTGTTCTATTTAAATGCACTGCTTCCAATAATACATTTTTGAGAAAAGTTAATTATTGAATAAATCTTTAATTTATTGTCCGTCTTTATATGCATGGTTTAAAGCCGAATGTTATAAAAAAGCTCTCTATTCATCTCTCATGTTTATTTTTTGTTCATAATCAATGTTTCTGAATGGAATAGTTTTGAAAAATTAAATTAATATTTATTTCATTATAGAAATAATGAACTGAACATATTATTCTTGACATTTCATGCCACACGTTTCGTCTGTCTAGCAAGCAGTTATTTTCAAACTAAATTTAAATTTTTATGTATCTTTTTTCTTGAAGCTATCTTGAAATGTTTGAAGACTGAAACTAATTAACCGTTTTAGAAATTAGACTCGTTTCTGATCAGTTCAATCGAAAATTCTGTATTAAAGTCACTCGACGTTCTGTAAACAACATAAAGATTTCTAGCGATTCTGTGTTTTTAATTTATTTTATTGCATCGTTTCGACTACTTTCGTTTTTTAATGTAAATTTATTCTCGAGACGGATATGTTAATGTTGCGAATTCTGTTAGTCATTTAGTTCGAAATTAAATTCTAATAACGTGAGACAGTAAAAACGTTACAGGTAAAATTTATTTTATTAAAAAGTATATAAATCCGGCCACAAATTATGCATACAATTAACAAGTTTTAATATTAAAATCAACACCACACGTACCGACCGAAGAATTCAAATGAGGCTCGCGAAATTTATATTAGAATTCGGTAGCATACGAGTACGTACATTTTCTGGGGGGAAAAGAAGCCGACGT
>CM068316.1:6120699-6133199 GCA_034766995.1 Acanthacorydalis orientalis | reverse complement strand
AAGAATCCATTTGATCAGTAATCAATTACTGACTGTTTTTGAAAAAAGGTTGTGTATTTTGTGGAGGAGAGCAAATTCAATTGTGAAAATGAATTTAACCACAGTACCAAACATTATAATTGTGACAAATGATAACATTTTACTCTATACTATTTAATGACAATGTTTTAATTTTAAACATTGAGTAGTACATTTTTATACTTTTCCATTATGAATAAAATTACTTCTATCAGAGAAAAGAAAACACTTGTACTCATAACATCATTCGATGTTTTTCAGTGCTTTAAACATTTATCAAGTGCTTTTGATCAGAATAAGTGTCCGGTTTGTGAGACGGGTGGGAAATTCATCGGCGAATCTAAATTTTCATTTTTATTTTTTGTTAAATAGGATCAAACGTGAATTGTGTTATTTATAGACACACAAAGTAATGTTCATGATGTTTTCAAATTTGATGACTTATTCGGTCGCTAATGACCTCAGTTGTCGATGCGCTCTAATTCCCAATAACTAACTAACTTAATAACTTATTGTTAGTATATTTTATAAAAATCAAATAATTAAAATATTCATACATCAAATATGATCAGTGAGTATTATGAAAAAGTATGCGATTAGAAATTAAACGTTATCATTCACTGAAAGATTTTCTTCTGCATACAATTAGTCAGGAATTCGAAGAATTGAACTATGATTTATTTTTTGCACGCACACACACACACACATATATACATATGAATATTTCGACTGATTTATTATCCAATAAATAAAAATACAGTATTGTGTATGTTACGTAATACTCCTTTCATCCTATTACCAAAACATTTTGAATGTCATTCCGGCACAATAAACGTTCATTCGTATTCATTCTCATATATATATATATATATATTTATATATATATATATATATATATATATATATATATATATATATACACATACATACATACACACACACTTTAAATTTAAATCATGATAGATGAATAACATAAATTGCAATCATGAAGAGCAAAAAAAAACACACACAAGTAAATACATTATTAAAATATAAATAAAACATGTAACCGAAAAAAAACAACAATCCTTTATTGTACCACAGGTAATAAATTTAAAAATAGTCACATATCATTGTCGTTTAATATTTATTACATCGTTATTATTTATTATTTGATTAGATATTATTTTGATTGAATTTTAACAGCTCGGTGATGTCACAGAGAAATAATGAATCGAGTTTGAATTCAGAGCTGGACGGAATCGAAGATCAGTAATTGGATTTGTGCATTTATGAATTCGTACATGTGCTTGTTTATATATATATATATATATATATATATATATATTGGGTGTTGGAATTAATTCGTAGCGTTTTCTTCATGAAAAAAGATCGTTTATTTTAAATGAAATTGAAAAAACATATCATTCAAAGTATTGTCCATCGTTAGCCACTACTTTTTCCCATCTTTCGGGCAGGAGACGTATACCACGTCGGAAAAAAGCCTCGTCTTCAGATGCAATCCACGAATCGACCCATTTTTTGCAATCTTCATAAGAAGTGAGCTTCTGCCCAGACTGGCCATGACTGATCGATCGAAACAAGTGGTAATCAGAAGGAGCAATATCTGGAGAATACGACGGGTGGGGTAGGACTCCCCATTTGAGCGTTTACAAGTATGTTTTGACCGGTGCGACGTGCGGACGAGCATTGTCGTGCTGCAAAATCACTTTCAAAGTATTCCGGCCGTTTTTCCTTCAATGCACCGCTCGAGCGCATCAATTGTAGTCGGTAGCGATCCTTAGTGATGGTTTCATTCGGTTTGAGCAGCTCATAGTAGATCACACCCTTATGATCCTACCAAATACAGAGCATGTGCTTGAATCCATGGATATTTGGCTTCGCCACTGGTGTTGATGGTTGGCCGGGCTTAACACATGACTCTGCGCTTGGGATTGTCGTAATCGATCCACTTTTCATCGCCCGTGACAATTCGATGCAAAAATCTCTTCCTTTTTTCCCGTTGAAGCAGCAGTTCACAGGTATAAAAACGCCTTTCAAAGTCCCTCGGTTTCAATTCGTATGGGACCTAATTTCCTTGCTTTTGGATCATTCCAATGGCTTTAAGGCGTTTTCCCACCGTTGACAAGTCAACTCCTAACGATTCAGACAATTCTTGTAGTGTTTGACATGGGTCTTCATTAAGCAATTCCTCTAATTCCTCATCGCCGAACTTTTTCGTCTGTCCAGGCCATTCCTTGCCTTCCAAGTCGAAATCACCACTTTCAAAACGTGCAAACCACTTCCGACACGTTTGCTCAGCTAGAGCATGGTCATTAACTACCACTAAAATACGATGACTTTCGGCAGCACTTTTTTTCATGTTAAAGTAATGAAGTAAAACTCCCCGCAAAAACAATTTATCCAGAACGAAATTCGACATATTCGATAAAGTACAAAGTTTTGTTATTTACGCTTCAACCAAATTACATATACTGAAACTGACGCCTAAGGACAGCTGTTTTACGGGGAATATCTGGTTAAAGGGAACAATGGAAGAATGTACTACCTACGTTATCCCTTATAAAACGCTACGAATTAATTCCAACATCTAATATATATATATATATATATATATATATATATATATATAAATATACATACATATATATATATATATATACATATATATATATATATATATATATATTAAATCAAAAAACACATTATGTATATATATTCTCTTCTACATATATATATATATATATATATATATATATATATATATATATTAAATTAAAAAAAATACATTATGTATACATATTCTCTTCTGCATATATATATATATATATATATATATATATATATATATATATATATAGAGAGAGAGAGAGAGAGAGAAGGTGCTTGTACGGACCCTTCATAATTACTGTTAAGCTACATTTCATTGGACAAATACTCCATTTCAATTACAACGATTATACGTGCAATTGCGGCAGCTGGGGTCGTGTTCACTGACCAGTAACAAGCCGGTGCCCACCCTAAACACACAACAACAACTGGCACATAAAAGCCAAATAATGAAATGCATACACACTCGAGCTAATCTAATGGAATGCATATGGCCGGACCATGTTTGTGCGATGCTGATGTTTTAATTAAGACATAAATTTATTCTGTGACCGCCCAGCTGCTGGCGGACGTGACGCGCACAAAATATTGCGCGCTGTCTTTTTTACAATCGGTCCGCGACGGCTCGGACCCACCGACGTACGATTCAGTTCCACGATTATGCCTTTTAACGTGTTCGTGTCTATTGTTGTCACGAGTGCGGAATCCGTGTTTGTTTGTATTTGCGACAGAGAAGAGGAATACATGCGGTACCACCCGCGTTCGGGAGCCAAAAAAATTATATCGCTGTATTCAGTGGTCGTACGAATGTTATGTAACCCTACGAGGACGAAATATAAATGTGTGAGGTCTGTTCATCAGTTTGCTGATGACGAATTTCAAATAGTAATCTAATCGCACTGGATGTTAAATCCGTTTTAACTATTTACCAATACGGGATATCATTAACACCAACAAATAACGTATACATATATATATATATATATATATATATATATATATATAATACTCCTTAGAATAAATCATCCTTGTAACACAGATTTGTTTCAAAACAAAATTGATATTACTTGCCACTAAATTTCCCACATTAGTCTCTAATTGAAGATAGATACAGAAAAAAAATATCTAGATGGTAAAATTACATTCCAGATTCTCAGGCCTTCATTAAAAATTAAATATTTACTGGTATCTTTATTAAAATCTTCTATATTAATTTTATGTTTATTCTTATCTAATTAAAACTGTTTTGGATAAAACTATTCTCCTGAATCCTTCTTTCATTCCACAAACTACAAAATAATATGCTGGTCAAAACGTGCAATAAGACAATATTATTTTTCTGTACCTTGACGCTCTGGTAACAATAGTATCTCTATCAGCATGTACATAGACAACAATCAATAACGATCAAGATGAACAAATGGTCAGATTTATTAAACGTTCTTAATCAGAAAAAGTGTTGTGGCCTGTGGACTGAAAAATAGAATTTATTTGTAAGAGTGGATTTATCCATAGTGCGAGAACTGTATTCTGATGATTGTTTTCCTGTTGAATAACCATTAAATAATTGAAAGTTTGTGCACTAATGTGCATCTTAATTATTTTATCATTTCTCTTAGGCTACCGTGTTTTTCAAACTAAAAAAACATATTTTTTCTACACTTACTAGAATTTAATTCAAATCAATAGGATTTCCTAGATAAGAGAGTCTTTATATATATATATATATATATATATATATATATATATATATATATTTATTGATTTGGACTAATATTGATTTTGCAAGAGAATTAAATGATGTTTTCCCATAAATTAATCTTAAATAAATTCGATATAAACAAAATTCGATGATTGTTATCACACTTTTTGAATAGAGCACAAATGCTCATCACAATTGCAAAAGGAAAATTTTCAGTGACTTAGCACTCTCATGATGATTACTGTGACCCCCCCTTCTTTATCTGTGCCTCCATGAGGAAAATATGGCTCCATGTTGAGAACCACTGGTTTAGAGTATATATATATATATTGATGTATATGTATATATTTTACTTATTGATTTAATTATTTTTCTTTATTTCGTCCTCTCTATATATTATACATACATGTAAAATCGAAGTCAGTGAAATGTTTAACAATTTAAAGAAGTTGAAATATATAGAGTTTTAAATGACCGCGTTTTTTTATGCTTGACAATTATTTTATTGATTATTTAAGTGTATTATGTAAAATATAATTGAAAAACTATTCAAAATTTTTGATAAACAGTATAAAGAACTCAGTTTAAACTTTAAAGTATCTTAGGACGTTTTAATTGGATTTATATATTTATATATGTATATGTATGTATATATATATAAATATATATATATATATATATATTTATATATATATATATATATATGTATTTATATATATATATATATGTATATATATATATATATGTATACTCGTATATATATATGTATATATATATATATGTATATATATTAAATTAAAGATCCCACGATTTACTGTATGGTCCTTCTGCACCATCCATATTCTAAATATATCTCTGACGCATCAATGATTGACATGGCTAATCCAAGACTTGTCTAGTGAATAGAAATAATTAAGATTCGTGTTATTGTGTAGCTAGATAAATAATGATTTGAAGTCGCTACCAGTTCTTATTAACTAATGAGCGACGATATGATGAGAATAATAAAATATCTTCTGGAGAGGAAAAAAAAACGACGAATCCGTATTTTCATCGCCAGATGAATTCGAGACAGATTGGAAACAAATATATAAATAGTGTCGGCATCGTCAAAGTCGTCGGTCGATCACTCAAAAAAAAAAAAATAGCGCACGGCTACTTTTCAAAGACGTTATTCAGAAGAGAGGGTTCTAACCGTCTCAAACACAATCCATAATTAATCATCGTATTGTGATGTACTGTGTGCGTTTTCGGTTCCCGTGACTTCTTACTCGACCATCTTTTTTTCAAATCTATTTATCTAACCAGAACCGGAACGAACGTTTTCGTAATAGCCAATATCGTGTGAAATCGTGAATAGAAAACATGTCAATTAGTTTAACCATAAAACACTATTATTTGAAATTCAATTTATATTCAATTATCTGTAGTTTGAATTGAATAAATGTATTCCTCGAGGATGTACAGATGGATCGTAAAAATATGAGATAGGAGCAAAAATAATTGCGGTTTAGAGTATATAGACTCATATGTCAGTTAGAAATTGTATTTATTAATCAAAATAGAGACCTTTGGCTTGCACGCATCTCTCCTAACGGGAAACAAGCTTGTTCATTCCTAAAAGTTAGAATTCTGGAGTCCTGGTATATAGGAATTCATCGAAAGCGCTTTGAGCTGATGCTTGATCTTTGAAAACCTTTTCTCGTAGGAAATCACTCAAATGTTTAAAAAATGATAATCTGTCGGAGACAGGTTCGGAAAATAAGGTGGGTGAAGTATGGTTACACAACCCAGTTCATTTCATTTTTTTAAAGTCATTTGCCAGGCATGTGGTTGTGCGTTGTCATGAAGGAGAATTTGTCCCCTTCGATTGACTAATGCTGACCGTAAATAATGGAACTTCTCGTGCATTTTTTCAGTTTCCTGGCAATATTTTTCTGTTGTTATTGTTTCATCAGGATTTGAGAAGTTGTAGTGAATGAACGCTCTAGCCGTCCACCAAACAGTGAGCATAATCTTTTTTTCATGAAGTGTCAGTTTACTGAAACTGTTTTGGTGCTTCTCCTCGGATTAGTCACTGGGATGAACGTTTCCGATTGTTGTAAAGAATCCACTTTTCATCACATGTACCAATTCGATCAAGAAAGGGATCATTTTTATTACATAAAAGAAGCGCAGAGCAGACTTTGTATCTCCGAATTGCTTGATGTTCGTTTAGTTCATACGGCACCCATTTATCCAGCTTTTTTGTTTTTCCAATTATGCTCAAATATCGAACAACTGTTGAACGATCAACGTTGAGTTCTTCTGCCACCTCTCGAGTTGTTTAACATGGGTCCACTTCAATAATAGTTTTTAAATCATTATTGTCTATTACTGAAGGACGTCCACGACCCTCCTCATCATCAAGGATCTTTCTATTCTTTCATAAACAGTAATTCCCATGAAAAATTTTACCGGTAAACTGAGTTTTAAAAAGGAACTGGGCTGGAATCGTTAACAAGGTTATATGTTGAAGATAGATATCAGAAAAGAAAAAGTTTCTAGAAGGTAAAAAATTACATTCCAGATTCTTAGGCCTTTATTAAAAATGAAATATTTACTGGTATCTTTTCTACAATCTTCTACATTAATTTTATGTTTATTCTCATCTAAGTACACCCTTATTGATTGAAATGATATATATATATATATATATATATATATATATATATATATATATATATGATTAAGGTTATATTCGAGTAAAAAAATCAAACATTGAATTCTATTTTTTTAAAAAAAGGAACTGCTTTCATAAATAATCAGATAATAGAATTCTGTAAACATTAATACTGTTATTTCATATTTTTGTTTGTGTAATCTCTTGACGGAGAGTATTTTGTACAAAATTGTATAATATTCACAAAACAGACAGCAATAATTTTTTTTGATCATATTATACGGATTGATTATTTGTTGTACACTTGAAGAGAAAATAATTTTGTAATTTTTAACCTTATATCAGATCACAGTATTTTAACCCTTTTTAGTCAGAGATTTTTTTACCTCACCTACCACCAACTAGAACATATTTTTTTAACAAAATAGCAAGTAACAAATAACTTCAAGTAAAATGATATAGTATTGTAAATAATTTCTTTATTCGAATGAAACTTTAAAAATACATTTATTAATTCATGGTTTATATAAAAAATAATATTGTCATTTGTTGGATTTACAATGTCTGCTCAGAGGGGACAGTCGAGTGGAAAGGGTTAAAAATGTTTTATTGTCCTGAAGAGTTTCATCTCTTTTTATTATATTTATAAGTATTGTCCAATCAAGATTAGGTATTTTACCAGTCTAGTTCCTTTATATCTTTTTTACTTATCTCTCACTAAGAGAAATATTGTTTTAATGGAATACTTTTAAGCGTTTGGCACTCGTAGTCTAGCGTTCGAATTAAGAGGTGATCCGAACGCAAGTGCACAAACGAGGTGTGGGTTTTTAATCATATGTGTTCGAACGCTAATGATCTTAGTTGTCGAAGCGCCCTGAAATCCCAATAACCAACCAACCTGTATATTTTTCAAGCATAATTTAAAAACGATCCTCTCAACTCTATCAATTCTCTGAATGTCAAAACAACTTGTTATAAATGCATGCATTTTAATTTAACCCCTAACATCGTCCCTGTTCAAAACCGTTTTTTTTGTTCCTTCAATATCTTCGAATCTCTTTCTTGCACTTACACTGAGCTTGCGTCAACTCGTGTGTGTGTGTGTGAGCTGTTTTTTCGTCCGTTCCTTCGTTACCGTGTTGATTTCGATCTACACACAATTTGATCTCATTCATCATCCTGTACTGCTATGACATAGACAAGATAATCGACGATAATAAGTAGATTGAATTCCATTCCGTGCGCTCGTTTCGTATAATATGTTCGTACGTTTGTTTGTTTCCTCGCATATTCATACATGAGATAATCATTTCGGGAAAGATGTCCGCCTTCTGATTTTTTCGATGATTTATATCGATCGGCGAATCGATGCCGGCGTTGCCGTTTTCGTTTCGATAGAAGTACCAGAGATTTCGGTAGATTGGTACGAAATTTAATTCGATGCTGTTCGGTACACAAGATGCTATTACCAGTCTGTTTTCAGTAATGATCGAATTTGTATTGTGCTGCAGAGAAACATCTAATAGAGTTGGTTGCTTAGAATTGAGATGTTTGTATACAGTACTGAACATGAATATTACTATAGTGAGATTATTAGAATAAAACCAATGTTAAATTCAAGAGCTTATATATATACATATATATATATATATATATATATATATATATATACAAATACTTCTGTCTACATTGCTAAAATTGTTTCATGTAATAATAATAAAACTGTAAATAATTATGTTAGGTTAATAAACCTATTAGTAAGGATTTTAATAAGAAATTGATAAAAAGTGTGTTATCCGTATCCTTTTAAAACTCAGTGTAAAATTTGAAATTGTTACCCTATATTTACTGTTTAACCCATCCAGACCATATGGGCATAATTACAAGCACTTATTTTTCAGTTTTATAATATCTGAATTAATTATTTGACACCAATCCACCATCTGTGTCCTTAAAGACAAAATAATAATAATAGATACTCGTTCTTTGAGGATTCACTTTCACAACGTTTTAGACTCATTGTTTCCGATAATTCCCATGCTGGAAAACTATGAAAAGTCAATAAAAAAAATATAAAAAAGATATTTTTATCTTAATTAAACCTATCACCTACAATCAACAGAAAAATATTTTCCCCCGACAGAATTAATTCAGGTCTGAATCGGCTAAGAGAAATTAAACTTTGAATTTTTTGCATGCACAATATTTGTATACGTTCACTTATGAAACACTGCTAATTACTTCACAGTGTCGAATATAATTGTAAATAAGAATTAAAAAAAAATCAGATTTATATGTTTAAAAAAACTGTTCGTGCAGATTATGAACAGTGGAAGGTTTGAGTAAAATTCCATTATGATTCCGCATACTGTTTTAGAGAAATAAATTGTAATTTATCGAACTTTGACACATTTCAAAGTTCTCATTTTGATAAGGTGTGAAAATGAGGTAACATCAAAGAGAGCCGATGACAGAAATGTCATAGATTTGTTTACTTGAACAAAAGTATATAGATCTCTATGAAATGTGTAATGATTTCTTTCTCTCTTTCACTCGTTTCTTGTATTATCTTTTGACTCATTTTTCCTGTAACTGTCAATTTATGAGCCATGACGATTTGTAATAGTGATGTGACCTTTAACACTGTGAAAATTATATTTAATATCGCAATCGATACCGATAAATATTTATAATTTTCATAAATATAATACATGTGTGTTCTTTATTCATATTTATTTATCACTTATTAACTAATAAATATTGTTATTAAATAAATCACTTAATTAATGTCACTTAAAATTAAAAAAAAAACAAATATTTCATCAAGTCGAATGTTGATTGGTTATTTGATGTTTAAGGGCGCGTCACTCAAATTGAAATCAGCATTTTTGTATTGAACTGTAATTAAGATAAATAATATCTATGTTAAGATAAATAATACTGATAAATTTAGTCGAATGATTGATAGAAAAGAAAAAAATCATTTTTAATTAAGTGTATGACATCGGTATCACATAAATCATTTACAACTTCTTTCACTATTTATAAAGCGTATATATTTGCGAATTTCGGATACTTTTGGATGATATTGCATCTCCAATACATTCATAATTTATTTTCGAAGATTTTAAATAAATAATACAGGTGTCATGCTCCAAAATGTAATCAGTATTTGAACATAGTGAATATTAAATGTAAGCAGCAAAAAAAAAATGATTACTGCTACCTTTTTGCATTCATTATTCAGTCTTCTTTCACTTTGTAACCGTTTACGATATTTATTTATCTTCTTGTTTTAAAGATATTTGGATATTTTTAAAATTTTAGAGATAATTAGTCCAGGTTCAACAATTTATCAGTGTATATCTTTTCAATTGTGTTCACTATTGTCACTATTAGTATTTTACTTTATAGCATTTGTCCAGCTCTGTCAAACGATACCTCACACAACATCTTGGGCTACATTAACTTTTCCGCGCGGCGAACCGATAATATTGCACTACAATTTGGCGACAATGTTGTGGCGGCCTGTGACTTCACGCGCTTAAGGTTAACAGTGCGTGACATCCTTACATCTTTGCTCTATTAAACCATGTATTGCTTATTTGGATATGCGTTATGGTTTTAAATTTATTAAGATTTGTTTAATATACATAAAATCGTAAAATCGACTGTCGCATAGTTTCCACCGATATTAAACCCGCGGTGTAGGACGTTTTCCGTCAAAAATATCATATCATCACAGATATTTGCAAATGAAAACACTCAGTTGAGTTTACTGGATCGGACCGGATGAGTTAATCGACAAACAAAATTATCAGCAGTCAATTACTGTATACATTTCATCAGTTTTTTTTTTCACGGTTTGTGGAAGAGTGAAAGGTTCGTTTCAAGGCAACTTTTAATTCAGAAAATATTTTTATCGAATATTATTCGCCTGTGACCGTCGACGACACCATTCTAAAACGGCCAAATAGTACAAAATCGGCCAAATAGTACGAAAGTATGATATATCAGCGGACTGAATCGTACAACGGCGACTAATTATCACATCTCTATTCATTTACATGCACTCTGTGCGACGATATTGAAAGCGATCTCGCTGTAAACAAAATACAAATCTTAATGCGGTCGAAACGTGTACAGTGCAGCACGTACGTAGAACAACTCTATACCGTCTCGAGAACACAAAAGTTTAACACATTCACGCTTGTGAGTGCCGTGTTTGCTTTTATGGTAATTACGACGAACACAATTTCGGCGCGAGGTAATTATCGTTCTCTTGGAACTAAACATGCGCGCTGCAGCAACAACACAATGCACTCGAGCGCCGTGTGTTCGACTGAAACGGGTTTATTTATGCGTAACGTCAGTGGTTCCCACCAGGTGTATGCGTGTGTGTGTGTTAATGCGTGTGCATGCCCATGCATATGTGTAACATTCACTTGCTACCCCCTACGTAATAATACATGACAACTATGTGACAAATGTGTAAAAATGTCGACCGTGTGTGTTAAGACTACGTACAAGAAATGGTCGTTTCTGTTAAGTGCGCACCGAACAGGGTGCTGTTTTGTATTGTGTGTTCTCTTTGTGTATAATTCCGGAAGGTAAAAAGTACATAGCTACCATTTTTCAGTACACGTTTGACAACTATGAAGTATTCGAAACGTCATTTAACGGGCTTAATTATATATAATATGTATTTTAACAACATGCTTCTCCATTTAATTGTACTTTCACACACAAATGATCGAATATTTGTAAACAAGGAACGTGTGTTCTTTTTAACCCCTTAAGCGTTTATGTCGATGGTTAGTTGGTCGTTGGGGTTTTAGGGCGAATCGACAACTGAGATCATTAGCGCCCGAACACAAGTTATAGTTAAAAAACACACTGTTTGCGCACTTGCGTTCGAATCATCCCTTAATTCGAAACGCTAATGTATGTGCGCCAGACGCTTAAGAATATTATATTAAAATAATATTTCTCTCGATAAGAGATAAAAAACACATATGAAGGAACTGGACTGTAAAAATACCTAATCTTAATCGGACAATACACAAGTTTTGTGTTGGTGGTGTGGAAACTTCTTTTTAAAAAACACAAGTTGAGTTTATTATAAAATTACGTATATGTTACTCTACAAATGTAATTATAACAAATCTACTTAAATCTAAATAATAAAAAATAAAAATGAAATTTATTGATCTGCAAGTTGGTACAATCATTTATAATAAATGGTTGTGTCTGTTGTTGTGTGTTGATGCCTCACCGAAATGTTGACTCAATTGTGTCTGTATATCTTGTAGTGTGTGTTTGTGTATGGTGCGTGTTGATATTGCATGTTAGTCAATGGGAAGTTTCAAAACCATTCTGAAACTTAAATCGAATATTTGTAGCGCGGGCCTGAAGGGCCCTTGCTTTGCTTGAGTACCGAGCGTACGCGCTCACGACTCGGGTAGCTCATATCCCTTGAATGTTGCTCGGTAAGGGAAAAATTCACAA
>CM068316.1:6093199-6118199 GCA_034766995.1 Acanthacorydalis orientalis | reverse complement strand
AATCGTACCAGTGATTTCGTTTTTCGTCCTATACAACCGTCGACGCGAATTAAACGTTCGTCTCTCTTAACAGTTCCATTAATATTTCACGCTTGTACGCACGCATGTATTTGTAAATTGATAATGAAGTAAACATTCAGATATATATATATATATACATATATATATATATATATATATATATATATATATATATACATATATATATATATATATATATACATATATACATATATATATATATATATATATATATATACATATATATATATACATATATATATATATATATATATATATATATATATATATATATATATATTATTAATATCGATAGATATGAAATAAATTAAATATCGGTTAGTTGTAAAAATACATGTTTTCAGTTTGTTTGTCCCATAAGGCATGACTACTCTGGCATTTAATTTTTTTTTATTTTAGTAGAAGTTTTAGTGTTAAATTATTGCATTGAAAGCCACTATTTTTGTTGTTTTTTTTTTTTGGAAGTGAAACTTCTATGGGCGCTACCGAGGGTTAACGTTGTCTCACGAAAAACGTTACTATGAACATAACCGTGAACGAGGGAGATGGAGCGAATATGACTGTATGAGTCGAGAGAGAGAGAGAGGAAAGTCTGCGTGCAGAGATACAGCGCTGAAGTTTCACTTGTGTCGTGTTATAAAATATACTTATTGCAAACTACCTGACATATAGAATGACATATTGAAAATTGTCAAATATGTTATATATATATATATATATATATATATATATATATATATATATATATATATATATATATAAGGAGGTTGCATTGAAAGCCTCTGCTTTTTGTTAGTTTTTTTGTGAATTTATTTCAATAACAAAATGTGTGAATACATTAATCAAAGTATTTGTCCTCGGAAGCTATGACTTTTTCACACTTTTCTGGAAGAAGTTGTATTCCGCGACGAAAGAATTGTCTGTCTTTCGAGCTAATCGATTCAGCAACCCAATTTTCGATTTCTCTATAGTAATGAAGATGTGTATCTTCCAAAGCGTGTTGCATCGATCGGAACAGATGGTAATCGCTTGACGCCAGGTCCGGAGTATACGCTGGATGCGGAAGAACCTCCCATTCGAGCTCGATCAGTGTTTGTTTCAACATGTAGCCGAGCGTTGTCATGGAGAAGAATCACTTTTCGACGATTCGATGCAATTGATGGTCGTTTTTGCATCAAATTATCATTGAAACGCTCCAATCGTTGTCGATAACGTTCGGCGGTGATTGTTTCCTTCGGTTTCAACAGCTTGTAATACACGACACCCTCCATATCCCACCAAATAGAGAGCATTGCTTTGTGACCGTGGGTTTCGCTCTGGTATCGACGTTGATGGTTGGCCAGGATTGACCCATGATTTATTGCGTTTCGGGTTGTCGAAATAGATCCATTTTTCATCGCCGGTCACGATACGCCACAAGAAACACTTCTAGATCGAGATGTTTGAACAATTATTAACGGAATTGTCGGTCAATTCGTGTGACAGTGTTATCCTTTCTTTCTGGATCTTTCTCATGGCTTGTAAACGTCTTGAAATGGTTGATTTATCGACTTCGAGATGTCGACCTGTTTCTTTGAGCGTTTGAGGAGCAGGGTTTTCTTCCAATACAGCTTGCAGTTGTTCGTCTTCGAACTTTTTCGATTGACCTGGCCTTTGTTTGTCATGAACGTCACAATCATCACTTTTGAATCCTCGAATCCAATATCCACATACTGTTTTTGATGGAGCAAATTCACCATAAGTTTTTGCAAGCAATCGATGTGTTTCAGCTACACTTTTTTTTAAATCAAACTAGTGTAGAAGTACATATCGGAAAAACAACTCATCGCGTTCCATTTTAATTCGGTTATAGAAAAGCACTTGTGTAAACAACGGATTGCGTCTGATGACTGAATTTTAGTGGGAAATGTTAACCCTTCAAAATGACTGGAGAGACATGTTACCGCCTACAGCATACACACATAGAGTAATCTACACGTGAACAGCGGCTTTCAATGCAACCTCCTATTAAATGAATGATTGGTGTATTAGATTTTTTTTTCAAAATGAACTTTACTAAAACTTTCTATTCTTAACAAGACTGTTCATATAAAAGAGATTGATTCGATAAATAAACAGTCTGTATATTCGTGATATTTTCCAGAAATGTAATATTGCTTTTATCTCTTCGATAAACAATTAAAATACTAATAAAAAAAATATAAAACCAAATACTGTTCCGAACAATAAACATAAACGATTTCAAAACAATTGTAAACTGAGAAACATTCCACGTCCATTGTATCTACAGTCTGATAATAAATTTGTCAGCACTCCTTACTTTTAATGCATGTTAAAGTAATTTAAAAATTTGTCAGAGCAGATACGTACAGAACGAATTTATTGCTCACAGAGATTTTCTTAGCGCTCACACGACACTTAACGGCCGACGCAGAAAACCGCGCACGCAGTTTTCCCATCGAGTCTCCTTCAATCGTGTCGTTGTCGATCCGCGTCAACCATAAAAGCAAATAGCCTGGAGCTTTAATAAAAGAATTAACCTGCAACGATACATGTGTTTCGGATAAACGAATTTGGCAAATTTATGACTCTATCTCGTGTAGTTGTTTAATTGGCAATAAAAACTATTCGAGAATAAATCAAAACAAATTTATGCTACGTATTTTCTAGGCAATAAACATTTAAATGTATTGCATTTAAATACTTATAAATATTTTTATTGGGTTTTATGGATCGCATGTCGTATATTTGCTGGACATTGTTGAAATATTACAAAAGGAATTATTTTAATAGGTATTATTAACGGACTGTAAATTATGTTCTAAATTGATATTTTATTTGCTATAAATATCGGATGCAATGTAATACCTCCACATACATATACATATATGTATATATACATACATTTATGTACATATATATATATATATATTAGTATCCCTTTGATATTAATTTCTTTACTTCGATACCTGATAAGAGCTTTCCTATTTACAAATGTTTTTTCAAAAATTTGTACAGTACTTTTATAAATTCAGGACATATTTTTTCTTAGTACAGGGGTCATTTGATAAGTATGGTGAAAAGCAAGTTAATACTAGAACTATCGACAGTCAAGACGAAGCTGTTTCTATTAAAATGAGTCAAAATGACTGGTCTTATAGTTAATATAGTTCTATAGTTTATATAATTAACAATTTGAAGAAGTTGAAAAATATAGAGTTTTAAATGGCCATCGCTTTTATGATTGACAATTATTTGATTGATTATTTAAGTGTATTGTGTGTAATATGATTGAAAAACTATTAAAAATTTTTGATAAACAGTATTTAGAACTCAGTTTAAACTTTAAAGTATCGATTTGAATCTTAGGACGTTTTAACACTAGAACTACCGACAGTCAAGACGAAGCTGTTTCTACCAAAACCAGTCAAAATTACTGGTCTTTAAAAAATCGTAATAATAGAATATTTTTATATTTGTTGACTTATTAGTTTCTTACAAAAGAAATTCCATATTGTGCAGTACATTTTTGGTATTACATATTAACCGATTTGAGACCATGGTTCCTAAATGAGGATTGGCACATTTTATCACTTACACAAGAATAATGAGTATAATAAAGAATATATGCTTCGGTAAAAAAAATTAAAATAAATTTTCATTTCAAAGTTGAGTTATTCTTATAGTATAAAGTCAATTATTAGGTGGAAAAAGTTATAATTTGTCACATTTCTTACAAACGTAGTTTTTCTTTTGAGTGCATTTTCCGCATACATATTTTGTACAGATATTAAAAATTGTGGTAGTCTTATTATTATTGCAGTACCCTATTTGACACCATTTGTGTGAACAGAGTGAGCTCTTTGAAGTTGTTTGTACATTAGCTTCTCGTGATTCCGTCACTGGTTTTACATGTTCAACGGCATTTTCAGTGGCAAGTTCATCTGCTACTTGAAATATAAATTCACCTTTCATAATATTTTTTTTGCATATCCTGTTGGACCGGGTACGTCTTTGAAAATATTATGAAGTGGTAATCTTCCAGGACTAGACCTTCTTTGTATTTTTTTCCAACTGGTTCCGTCTGCAGCAATTTCATTTTGATAGTCTCATAGTATACTTTCATTTTCATCTTCAGAACTTGAAAGCACTCGAGCAAATTCAAAATATTTTCAAATCAAATAGATCTTTTACTAGCTTTAAATTCCACATTGATATCTTTGTTGCTGCTAGTGGATGGCAGGGTATGTGCAAGATCTCCATAAATAGCTCGAGCGTTCAAACAAATCATGTTTTAACACATTGGCGCCGGATGAAGCATTTTCGCTTCATCCGTGTCTTTTACTTGGCGCAGGATGACGCGAAAATGCGTCATTGAGATTTTCATATATAATAATTTTTTTAAAAAAAACTATAAATTGGTCACGTTCTCTTCATTAACACCAAAATATAAGTTTCAAGAATTGAAATAAATGTATATATATTTTCAACTTTTTTTATCTCTTGATTATCGTTACTGCATAACATACTGTTAATCTCTGTTAATAAAAATGTAGTGATATGAAATAAAATTAATTGTTATTAGCAAAAAAACTGTATTTTAATGTATCCGTCGAAATGACGGATTTCGGTAAAAATAGGTATATAATAAGTGCCCGTAAATTTAGTGTAAACCCGTTATGTTGGGTAGTTACTACGGATAACAAGCGGGCAAGACGGATATATCCGTCATATTCACTTAAATGTTTAAGTAAGATGTATACTATCAAATATTTATTTGTAAGTTTATATTTATGTATACTTTTTTGTTTGGTGAAACATTCACGATTGGATTTTATTTCGTTTCAGATTTCGACGTTCCGAAGCTACAGCTTGTTAAATAAGTAAGTAACATATTTGAGTATTTTTTATAAACTTAAAACTTGTTTAAAAATGTATTTTACAACTAGTTATTATACATATATATATATATATAATTATTAAATTAAAATAATTATCCACATAAAAAGGAGGCGTTTATCTATGAACAGTTATGTGAAGGGAGAATTCAAATCATAATTGCATGCTCGTCTAATATGCAATCTCTGTAACAGTAAATATTCAACGTTTGTAATAACTTTATTGATATTTACATTATTTTTATTATTGGTTTAGTCTCATATATTTTTTTTCGAACATTTTACCGGAGAGTCGAGAATGCGATGCTTGTGAATTTGTTCAACTATTGAAAATCATTCGATCGCAATCATTGCGGAATATCTCTTAGAAACATGACGATTCGCCGGTAATAAATATTACACCGCGCGACGTGTCTCGCTGTAATGGCGGAAGAACACTTTTGAAGAACGTCTTACGGTAATATCTTACACAGTGTTTCGTTCGGTATCGTCGCGAAACTTCAACCGAACAATAGAACGAACGCAACGTTCTCGTTATGTAGATTTATCTGGAACGGTATCCGTTCGACTGTATACATCCAGACACACGCTTCTTCAATACCGTTGTTGTGTTGTCAAGATAACGTCAATTAGAGCCGCTGTTGTGTGCTCGTGCGATACGCGGGCATTGAAATCACCGACCACCGCATGACAAACGTTTCACGATAATTGTTGTACGAGTATATTAAATGGTAATTATTGAAAGTGATACGATTTCCAGTTCGTAATACCTATTTATTTCTTTATCGACTCGAGTGGACTGCAGATGAGAATATATATATATATATATCTCTCATATAAATGACTTCTATACCAATGTTTCTCAACCTTTTTATGACAGTGGCCCTCTGACGATTTTGTTTTCTTCCTGGGGCCTCCTACCGAACTTGTTTCGTTCCTGCAGCCCCCCTGTCATACTGGTAGAAACGTGTTTAATTGTTTTGTTTGTAAATATAACATGTTTTATTATAATTTTTCTTTCATAATTACTGCTTTCACTCTCTACTGCACTGATTTTTATTTTTTTTTTGAAAAAAATACAGTCATATGAACATAAAAAGTATGCATAGAACTAGAGAGACTAAAAACGTTTTTCGATTAATTGATTTTATTTATTGACTCTTTTAATGGGAAAATATGACTTTATTGTTACTAAAGGTTGCAGATATAAAAATAGACTTTTTAGAATTCTACCAGAATAGTTGTATAATAATCACCACTTATAGTTTTGTATTCATTAATGAGTCAAGAGAGCTGAACGGAAACACTTGTGTTCGACATGAAACTAAACAAATTCAAGCATAAATGTCAGTTAGAGCAGTGTTTCGCAACATTATTTCGACCGTGGTACTCTTACGATCTTGTTTCCTTCCGGTGGGCTCCCTGTCTTACTAGTACGAAGGTAGCTATTTAAATGGGTTGTTTGTAAATAGGACATGTTTTATTATAATGTTTATAATTTATACAAAATACAATAATTAAATAAAAATTTTAATTCAAGTATTTCTCGATCAATGTGCTTGTGCTCGATGACTAAAAACCAGTTTTTTATGCCTGGTTCTATTGCTATGAGGGATAACCGAAGATCACCTCTGTCCATTATGTTAAAGCGATTCCGCATTAGGCTAAGTAAATAATTCACATGACTGAAGCATGATTCTACCAAATACAAAGCAGGAAATGCTAGGAAAAACAATTTTGCTCTATCACAAAGCTGTAAAAACTTTTTAGATATTGTACTCTTGATCCAAAAATGGTGTTTTTCTTAACTGAAAGTTATTTTGGCTGCTATGTTAGTCTGTAGCTCTATGAACGATTTTTAAATTCTATTGATGGTCACTTCTCTGTTTACTTAACTTCTTTGTTGTATTTTTTCTTCACTTCTCTGTTTTATTTTTTCTTCACTTCTCTGTTTTCTTTTTTCTTTCCAACTTTCCTGGTCACTTTTCTGTTTTATTCCTTTTTACTTCTCTCTGTGGCCCCTTAATCTCGTACCGTGCCCCCTCTACTTGATTTTTACTTATGTGCCCCACTTGGAATATCATGAGGCCCCCTGTGGTTCATATGACCCCTAATTGAAAACTCCTGTTTTATACAATCATCAGAAATGATTTTTTAAAGACTTCCACAACACAAAGAAGTATATAAAGAAAAAGAATGCCGAATTTTATGTTATACTTGTAAGGAATAAGAACAAATGAGATGTATATGTCATCACAGGAAATCATTTTTTAACAGAAAAAAATTAATTTACCAACGAATCAAAAGATAACACCACACACAGAATTTGTGCAATGCGCGTGAAGAACGTAGTCTGTTTATACGCTTTCTTCCAATGATGAACTTTTGGAAAAAAATATTTTTCAAGCCAGTTCTCAAGTTCACAATTTTTATAGGTTTTTCAAACGAAGAAACCGTGATTTTTCTGGTTTTTGGACAACCGTAATTTTTTTCTAATGAAAGAAAGAGTTGTAAATTTAGTGTCATTCGAAAGAGATTAGTGACCTTTAAATATATCATCAGAAAGATAGCGTTCTGAGATGATAGTTCCTTTGGAAAGCATCAATGGATTCCTAGATCCACGTCCAGCTTCAAACGGTCAATTAATCTTCTAACTTAGTAGCATTGGGAAGAATAAAACCCGCTAAGAATACTTCTTAAATGTCTCTTAAGGCTGTTGGTATCATCCTTTTCGGTTTCACAAATGTATTATTTTTTTAAAAAAAATTCTGGTTAAAATGTTTAATAAATCCGTATTAACTATTTTTGATTGTCGTTTATCTACATTTCGTTGACGACTCTATCGCTCCGGGTACCAACAGTACAGAAACTTTTCATTAATAATCATTTATTGAAGAGATTTGATAAGAAAAGTACAGTAAAATACTGATAGTCAATCATTAAACATGTTCGAGTAAAAAAAGTACTTGTGGTTTCTGGTGTGGGAGATTGTTCATTTATAAAACTGAATTTAGCCATCGTGCTAGAACTACGATGTGAATTATTATTTAGTATTTAAATAAAATGTTTGTGTATTCACTGTGATATGACAAATAACACGGTTCAGATTTCATTTATAAGATGTAATGAAACAGAATCTTTTTGAAAATTATTTTAGTTTTTTTTAACTGCATAAAATATAAAAATAGAAATTGTAAAAATAAATCTATTTCTCTTTCTCTCTCTCTCTCTCTATATTATATTAATTTAAAACTTAATTTTATTAATTTTGAAAGTAATGTTTTGAAATGGAATATTAAACATTTGTTACACCACATATATATGTATATATATATATATATATATATATATATATATATATATAATTTATATTCGTTTTTATACTCACAATCACATACGAAAGAACCGAAACGCCGTGAGTCGAAACGTGATTATAAAAATAATCGAAATACTACAGAATATCATGTTTCCAAAATATATAAATTATGAACGATTTTAAAATAAATCAGAGATGATTCACCGAACAATATTCATTTTTAATAACGTCCGTATGTTTTAGCAGTCTTTTTTAATGAACCAAGATGGAAATATTCATATATTTTTTTTCATATATTATTTATTGTTACTGTACGTCTGTAAATAATTTGTTAAGTAAACTTACACGGCACGATAATTAATAAATCATTTTTAAAATGAAATTGATTGAAAAAATACTTATAAATATGTCAAATGTACATAAAAACATACATACATATGTATATATATATATATATATATATATATATATTAGTAAATTCTTCTGTTTTTCTTGCATTCTTCTCTTGTATTTTATATTTCAATTTTTTATAAGATATTTGTCTGTCAGTGTTTTATCATTGAAGTCGAATATATTAGGTGTACAAATTAATTCGGTGCCTTTTTTTATTAACCACCTTCCTCCAAAGTTGAACAAATCATTTTCTTAGTTTCGGCAGCATTTTTTTTCAATTGAAATGCGAAAAGTATGCAATGCCTAATATGCTGCTTTTTAGACGCCATCGTGTTCATTGCTGTTTTATGAAGTTATTTTAACTGCTTGGTAAAGATATATATATATATATATATATATATATATATATATATATATATTGTTTTTAAATGTTAAGATTGGCACTTCAAAATCCTAAAATGATAGAAAATATTTTAATTTAAAACAGAGTTAAAATTCAAGTTAAGGCACTGACTACACCATAATTAATTTTTACACCTAATTTTTACAATAATACATTTCATATAATGTTAAATGTATGAAGATATATCAGTAACTGTTGCCCTATCAACAATATTACAATTTTTTTAAATCATCTATCATATATTTCAATTTCATTTTGTACCCTGTACGAAAAAAATCAAAATGTGTCAGACTAACAAGTGTATGTATATTTTCT
Source organism: Acanthacorydalis orientalis (assembly GCA_034766995.1). NCBI lineage: Eukaryota > Metazoa > Arthropoda > Insecta > Megaloptera > Corydalidae > Acanthacorydalis > Acanthacorydalis orientalis. The sequence continues at coordinate 6,108,832 of CM068316.1, read as the reverse complement.
ACATCGGTTCTCTCCCTCTCTCTCCCTATCTTAATCATTCTCTCTCTCTCTATATATATACATACATATATATATATATATATATATATATATATATATATATATCAGAATAACCAGTGTATTCATTTTGTTGCACATTCTCTCTGTCTCTCCCTCTATTATAATATTAAAAGATATTTTAAGAAGTTATGAGAAGGGAAAAAACAGTAAATTGTAATAAATGTATTTAGTTTGTTATATATTTAATTCTTCACAGTGTACAATTCATATAAAAAACAGGTAAACTCCTATAAAACTTTCTGAGAAAACAAGATATTAGTATTATGTACAATTTATTAGTATATGATCAATATGATCTAATAAGTATTAGTATTAACTCATTAGTATTATGTACAACTATACACAACTTATTATTATTATGTAATTAATTGTGAACTCGATTCATATTTAAAATCGTTGAATTTTTTTAAAAATTTTGTTACGATTATTTAATTTAAAACAGTTATAAACTGATCATGTTCTCTTTTTTCATATAAAAAGTTGCTTTGATTTCTTTCATAGTACAATTATTTTTTAATTAATTAGGAATCTACATTAACATTTATATCTAATTCCTATTATTTGAGTCGCTTATTGTGTATTGATGGAGGAACTCGAGCTCTTGCAAGAGAGCGAGCACCGAGCAGCATTGGCTTTCGTGTCTTGCGCTGCTCAATTTACTTGATTGTCTTATGGGCCGAGGATTGTTATTAAATACTAGATAAATTTTCATGACTCCCCCCCCCCATCCGACGGGACTATACGTTAGGTTGGTAGGAAAATAATTGCGGTTTTTGTTTTATGAATTTTAACCTCATTTTTTTCGAATGAAAGTGTCGTTTCATCGTATTTATGTTAATATCATTCTAAAGTACATTTTTCGGTCTGCGTTTTGGTAAAATCGACTTTGGTTTTATTAATAATTTTACTTCAACTGGGCTTCTGAATTGAAGATGGAAAAGAAGCAAATAAGTGCAGTTTTTTATACGATTTCAAAACTGGTAGTAAAGCATCAGAAACTGTTCGTGAACTAAACGATGCTTTTAGTGTGGGTACTGTTAAGAAGCGTATGGTGTTATGGTGGTTCCAAAAATTTCATGCTGGGAACGAGAGCCTTGAAGATGAAGAAGGTCTCAAGCATTTTATTCAGTTCATAACGACCAAATGAAGGCACTAGTTAAATTAAAACCAAGCACAACAATTCGAAAGTTTGTACAAAAGGCGTTAGTCGCCCAACAGTTCTGTACTACTTAAAACAGCTAGGAAATCCAAAAAACCGGTAACTGTACATGAATTTGAAGATCATAAACAGCAATTATTTTTCTATCAATCCAATAGACGAATTAAAATCCAATATATTCAAGGAGGTACCTTTTTATTGCCCTGTCAATATTTTTGTAATTCACATGAGAATAAAATGTTCCTTCTTTTGATGTGAAAAAGGTTGAATTCCTTAAAGACAGTGTATTTTTTTTATTATCGAGAATTTTTATTATTATTAAAAATGCATGAAAAAAATAATCTATTGTTTAAGGTTAGAATACTTTGTTGGAAGATCCAAGACAAATTAAACTCTAGCTCAAATTAAGATAATTTTCCTGTATATTCACCTGATGACTTCGTTTGTGTCTAAAATACGACTCATCAATGAAATATAGTTCTGTCACTGTGACCAAATTCACTTTAACGAATGAATTCTTCATTCACCCGACAAACCATAAAAAAATTCTAATCACATATGTTCAATAGATCATTATTGATAGTTTTAATTGTTGCTTACGTGTATTTCAACGATGATTCCATTATATTCAGAGCGTCAAGGTATAGAAAAAGCTGCACAATCTCTTTTATTTAACATCTTTGATTAGAACTTTCATTGCGGTCTTCGATATGAAAAAAGAATTTATTTGTGAAAATCAAAACGTTCTATAAACCATTCGTGCCACTCTGTGTAGAAGAAACATTCAAAATAACCGTGCGTTTTAGTAAACGTCGATCGACCGTCTCTCAGAAAGTAAATACCTCTTCGTTGACAAAAACCTATACAAACAAATATCCACCGTACAGACTTTTTTTAAAATCGAAACCGTGTGACCGAAAATCATATTTCGATCACACACGAATCGAGACCACTGTAATCATGTCCGATTCATTAATCCGATTACAAAAAAAAAGTGGAAAAAAAATATCTAAAACGGGCTAATGCACGGACACGTACATTCGCAACGAACTGTACTATAATTAAACAACAGAGTAAACATTAATAAAAATGTACAGACTTACCTCATCCATATCCAATTAATCCATCCAAACGTCAATTATGAATATATCGAAGCAAACATAAAATGTTTATAATAACATAACACAAATTAAATTGTTCGACGAGCGGTCCCAATACGATTCTTTCACAAAACACTGCTCCTATGTCACCATTTACACAAATATTTAATGGCACTTCCTGTGTATAGATGGTCGTGTTAATAAATTTCTCTGTGTGTTTTTATAACTACTTAATACCGTCAATTATAGCCTTTCATTCATTCACATACATACATACATACATACATACATACATACATATATATATATATATATATATATATATATATATATATATATGTATGGATTTTTTTACAATATTTATGTAAATACGTTATAAGTGTTTAATGATGTATTTTTCATCTCATCTCGATCCGTTGTGAGAAAGAATCCGTCTGTATAAATAAAATAAGTGCGCTATTTTTGTGCGGTTTGGTTTTATATGGAAACCGGACGCGCGAACGTAATTGCTTAATGCATTTTTCTATTAAGTTTTATATATATATATATATATATATATATATATGTATATACATATATATATATATATATATATATATATTTATTTGTTCTTAATGATATCAAATCATCCCACTGTAATTATTTACAAGTTTTCATACGGATTGCGTTCATCCTCGACAATAATATTCTTTTTACATGCGATACTGTGGCGCTTACCTTGAAGAATATATTATTTTTAATATGATAATAGTTCATACATAGATATATATATATATATATATATATATATATATATATATATATATATATATATATATATAATATTGGATCAGTGTAAAAGTTCGTACACGATTCAATAGATGGCGTTAAGAGTGCCGCATGGCGGCGCTCGTAATTGAAATGTATTCATGTTATAAATAGTTTGAAGTGTGACAGTCACAGCTATCATCTGAGCATCAGACGCATTTGTTTCGAATCGATGTACCTTCAATGATATTTTAGTGAAAACATTTTCATTTTCCAAAAAAGGAAGCAAATATAATTTACTTTTTTCCCCTAACGATGTCATTGCGACCTTCTCCTTTCCAAATAAAATTTTATCAAAATCCTGTATGACTTCTCTTAACGAAAATCCCTTCTTTAAATTTCACTTTTTTTATACAGAAATTTACTTTTTAAGTAGTGACAGTCGTTTCAGCCCCTGTTCATATTTTTAATAAAGTTTTTCGTCGTTATGTATGTTGCGAAGAGTGGGAGGCTATACACTCTTCTAAATAAACCAGTTTTCTTGTATTATTTTATATAATATTCAGTTGTTTGTATATTATTTTGTCTTGGCATTAAAATACGAATGTTCATATTTTGACAAATGACTTTTTTCATCCTACAGACCACAGAAATGTCTTCTGGTTAAAAATGTTCAATAAATCATTATTAATCATTTTTGATTGTTACTTCTGAGTATTTCGATGGCGATGTGATCATCTTCACAGCACCAAGACACAGAAAAATAAAAGAATCCATTTATGAAAGTGTAGTCAGCCACAGTGTCAGAAATGTACTGATATTAAAACGGTATCTAAAAAGTCAATCTTGGATCTGAGAACTGAAATTTTTAACTCGATTGTACTATTTACAAAAAAAAAAAATAACAATATTTCATTAAGCCCGGGTGTAAGCCAAGCGAGTATGACTGTAAATTTTAAATTTCGACAGATAACACCACCGGAGACAGAAAAAAAGATTTTTCTTTGCTTCAGCGCTTTGAAGATATGGGTATCTTATATGGCATGCAGGCTTTTTCGATAAGAACTTTTTTTTTGTGATGTATAGAGTGATTAATTTATGAAAAATAAACGCATGAACTGCAGAAATAGTCACAGAAAAAGTCATATATGAAAATAAACATATATCTATAATATTTACTTCTTTAACTTTAAATATTTTCTGAACGTCTTTAATTTTGTTACTGATAAACGTTTTGATGTCGATCATTTTCAGAGCACTAAAGTATAGAAAAATCAGATTTTTATGTGCCATGACAAGTAAAAATCAAAAATGATTAATAATAATTTATTAAATATTTTTGACCAGGAGTTTATGGAGTGAAAAAATAATGTATATCTGAGAAAGAAAATTAGCCAGTGTCGGAACTGTATTGTGCAGTGTTTTCTTTTTCATTCTCAATAGTAAGAATTTATAACATATTACTGTAACATTTATTGTAATTAATTTTTACTAAACATGACAAACACTTTAACGTTTTATATAATTATATATATATATATATATATATATATATATATGTATATATAATTGGTCTTATAATAGTTAATAATAATGTGTGATATATAATTTATTAAATCACTATTTTTATTATATTATGGCAATTAAAAATTTGATCGAATAAAAAAGAACATAAACGACATTTTTTCTAGTACACTTCTCAGTAATATTATTCTAACATTGGTTTAGTAACATTGTTATAAAACTATGGATCGCCGTAATAGTATCGTTGACCTAACAAAGTAATTGCTAAAAGATATACAAGATAAAATGAACACACTTACAATAGGCATATTTTTATGGTGTGCATACATGCACATAAGTTTTACCGAAAATATTGTTCAGTTTGTTTAATAAGTCTTATGATGTTACACACAATAACAGTGTGTTAATTATATTTCAGACACTTACTTGTAATTCGTATTGTTCAATTCATAAATCATTTTAGTGTTGGGAGAAAATGGTAATAGAAAAACATGTACTGGAAAAAAAATACATAGATTTGTAATTCTCAATTTCGTTCAGTCACGTATAAATGTATGCTTCTGTATCTCATCAGTAAAAAATTCTGAAGAAATGATCAGAGAGTTGTAGATTTACTTCAAGTCTGTATTATTGGATCTAAAAATAATTTGTATTTCTGAGTTATTCGTTGATAAATAGATCTGCTGTACCTTATTAACTTCTTATTTAACGAATGAGAAGTGATATTTTTTCTATAAACTATAAATACATATTATAGTCCTGACACTGTTGCTAAATCACTTTCAAAAATTAACTAGTCTTTCAATCCACAAACCAAATAAAAATTTCTGTTCAAATGCTTTCAATAAATCATTACTGATTATTTTTTATTGCTGTTTTAGAACATTAAGATAGCAATTCCATCATTTTTAGAGTTGTAAAGTATTGAAAAATGTAATTGCATTCTTTGTAAAAGAAAATAGATTTTTCTATACCTCTGTGTTTTGGAGATTGCTGCTATTGTCTTTGAAATGAGTATAAAAACAATCAAAAATGTTTAATAAATCACTATTGAAAATTTTTGAATGACAACAGAATTCATTTGTGAAATCTATAAATACATTTTGTACTCTAACTACAATATCATTTTTTCAATTTATGTTTAAAGTTTTTCGTATTTTAAAGCCATTATATTCCTTCACTAAACTAGATTATTGCTTGATTTTTTATTTCCTTTCCTCTCCAATTATTCCCGATTGACACATTTACTCTTGCTTATATGTGAGGATGGTAGAAAAATTATTACGGTTTGTGACGTTCAAATTCATATCCATTTTTTAATTTAAGTGTTTTTAAGTAGTCCAGAACTGTTCGATGATGAAATAAAATTGTCAAAATTTAAATAAAAGCATTTTTCGAAAAAAAATTGCATGAAAATGTTATTTCATCTTTATTTAAATATTTTTTTTCCATTCAATCCACGTACATCTTTTAATTGCAGCGGTTTAAAGTGGTCGGGAATTGTTGGATGGCTAGCACCTAACTTTTGTCCAAGTTCTCGAATTTTTCTGCGTGATTCTGATTCAGCTAATGTTGGTCGTTATGAACTGAACGACGACCGAGACCTTCTTCACCTTCAAAGCTCTCGTCCCGAGCACGAAATTTTTGGAACCACCGTTGCACCACCGCACGTTCATTAACCAGTTAGCTGCGGAATTTAGTTTTAAAAATCAATCACGGCGTGCGTAATTAAAATCAAGCAATGACGGGTATACACGTCGAACGCAGGGTATATGCTCCTATTATAAATTTGATCAAAAAAGTAAAGCGAAACGTAGAAGGATTATAGTTTTATTCCATAAATAATTAACAATTCATTGTTGAAAAAGTTTATTGTTACTGAAAACTTAAAAATTGTCAAAAAATAATAAAGTAAGTCTTGTATCACCTTACTGCAACGAACCAGAAATTAGTAAGGGTTGTCATAGTTCGCGCATTTCTTATTTATATTATTTCAATTAGTATCGGTGAATACCCGATATACACAGTAAAGCACACAAAACAATTTTGGGAATACCCGACGCATTGGGGGAAAATAATCGACTCAGTTTGTAAAAAGTAATACATCATACGGAGAATGACCGATATACCAAAGAGAATAATCGAATAATCAAACTTTTTTTTATTACATACAACAGTTTTACTGGTAATATAAAGGAAACTTTTAATAAACCTAACTAAACTACCTAACTAAATAACCACTAAATGGCATTTATATTATTTTTTACCAAAATTTAAAGTTTTTTGTAGTGAATGGTAATTTTTTATTTTACACGACGAGTATACACGTCCAACGCACTGAAATAAAGTTTTAGATTGACGTGTATGCACGTCTAACGTAGTTAACTGGTTAACAATACCCACACGAAGAGTATCATTTAGTTTATGAGCAATTTCTGCTGATTTACACAACCGTTCTGGACTCATACAAAAATCTCTTATTTGGTTCTTTTTCATCATTAATTCATTAGCTCAATTTGAAACAAAATTAATAATAAAACCAAAGCTGATATTACAAAAATACAGATCGAAAAATGCACTTTAAAATGGCATTAACATGAACATGAGGAAACGACACTTTTATTGAAAAAAAATATGGTTGGAAGTCAGAAAACATAAACCGTAATTATTTTCCTACCAATCTAATATATAAATTTTGAAAACAGCGCGCGTATGCTATTTAACAGCGAATTATTATCGGCGCATCATAAACTCTTCTACCTACCTGTACATACATGAGTACGCACATATTGATTAACAATCGTCTATTAATATTTATTATTTATAAATAAACTGATGAATAGATGGCATCGGATAAAACTGTGATGACTGCGTCGAGTTCGTCGAGAAATACGATTCGTAATGTTTATTCCTTCTAAACGCTATTCAACGTCTTGATTGATGTTTGTTTTATGACCTATGATATTTTAATAGGCACTCTATAAGGTGAGAATTGTACGATAATGTCTCGAGGTCGTAAGTTTAATCCTCGGGGGGTCGGTTTTTTCTCTCAAATGTATGATTTATTGTCACGAATGACAGAAAATTACTTAATAATTGGTATTGAAGACGAGTCGAAGCCGTTTGATGATCGAATTTCGGCGAATTGACGATTTCAGATTGATTACTTTTCAATATTTGTCTATAATATACATATATACATATATATATATATATATATATATATATATATATATATATATATATATATATATATATATATAAGTTCCTTTATTTATATTTGAAAATAATTCTTTAAAATTGTACATTTAATTTTTCTTCAATGAATTTATAAAAAATAAAAAAATACATTAATGTTCAGTAGAAGATCAAACTCAAATATGAACACGGGCCAAAAAATTCAGTTTAAGAGTTTGCAGACCGCAGGCAAAAAAATCACCCAAAAAAATTTATCAAGGGAAAAAAAAGTATTTTATTTATATTTTAAATAACTCATTAAATTTCTGCATTATTATCTATATATATATATATATATATATATATATATATATATGTAAAAGTTCATAGTTTATATATATATATATATATATATATATTCATATATATATATATATATATATATATATATATATATATATACATACACTAATCCAACGTAATTGTATCTGCAACTTGCAAAATATTTCACAAGTAAAATTTTATTACTGGTATCTTTTCTCCCTAACGGCTGGTTTACATTAGAACAGTAAGCGGTAGAGTATACTAGCCTGCTCTTCTTTAGACCTCAATAACTCTACTTAATCCAATTTGAAGCAAAATTAATAATCAAACCAAAGTCGATGTTTGTATTTTCATACTTACATAGACAGATAACACGGTCGGTTATTGGAAGATTTCTGAACATGAAGAATGCTGAGAAAGTTAACCAGCTTAGACATATAACTGTATAAAAAAATGTAAATTGAAATTTTAATCTAAAAACATACATATATCTATATGTGTATATATATATATATTTAGAGACAGAGAGAGAGAGAGAGATATTTCAAAAAGTGTGTATAGTTTGATAATTAATAAATTCCATGTTTATTTAATTAAATTTAATGAAATAATTTAGATATACAGTGGTAATTGCTGGATACTATTATAATAATGGATGTAATGGATACTATTATGTTGTAATCATATGATATAATATCTATTAAGTTGGTAGAAAAATAATCGCGGTTTATGACCTTCAAATTCGTAGACATTTTGCTCAGTTAGCTGTTTTAAGTAGTCGGGAACTGTTGGATGACTAACGCCCATTTTTTGTGCAAGCACTCGAATTGTGCGTGGTTCTGATTTAATAAACGCCTTCAATTGGTCGTTATTAACTGAAGAAGAACGCCCGCGACCTTCTTCATCTTCAGGTTCTCGTCCCAAGTATGAAATTTTTGGAACCGCCATCGCACCGTGCGTTCCTTAACAGTACTCACACCAAAAGGATCGTTCAGTTTACGAACAGTTTCTGCCGTTTTACCATCCATTTCATTTGCAAAGGAATTTTATGAATATTTTTCAGATCTACCGAGTAGTAGTAAAATTATCGCAGTTTTATTACACACCTTCCAAAATAATTGTATATGTCTAAAATCGCCAGTCCCATAGAAAATTGTAGTAAAACATTAAAGGTCGGCACTGTGTTAACAGTACCACACCAAAAGCATCGTTTACTTTCTGATGCTTTACTATCTGTTTTGAACTCATACAAAAAATTGCTCTTGTTTGCTTCTTTCCTACTTTTAATTTAATAGATTAAATTTGAAGCAAAATTAATAATAAAACCAAAATCGATTTTAAAAAAATGCAGACAGAAACATGTACTTTAAATGATATTAACATGAAAATCATGAAATGATACTAACTGAAAAAAAATTAAGCTCAGAATTCAGAAAACAAACCTTCTACCAACCTAATATTATTCCATGTTATTATTAAAATATGTTTAAGAGGAATGTAATATACATTTTATTAATTAGAATCGTCTCATTAAACTAGATAAAACATATTGTAAACACAATGTTTTAAATAAATATGTACAGAGTAAACGTACCAGCATGTAACTTAAATCGAATGTTGTGAATTGACGGAGTAAACACAGTTTTAGAAAGATAAATATGAAAATATGTACACAGGCACTTAAACGTGAAACAAAAACGAACGTAACGACTCTCTTTAAATATTTATGTCCGGAATTACTGAAATAACCGTTTACGTACAAGTGCACTCGCACAGAGACGCGTTGCGGATTTTACACGTGAAAAAAGTTGTAAACTATTTTACGAGCAGACAGTGCAAAAGATACCATAATCGAAATTGTAATGGACGGGCCACGGATCGTTTCGCATACCAAAAAGTGAAGACAATTATCGTGACGACGAGCCGCATACAACGATCCCATTAAAGACAGGAAATTAAATAAATAAAAGTGAGTGAAATTGTTTCAGTTAAACAGACGAATTAATTAAAACGTACATGTAACGAAGTTTGATAAAAATAAATAAATACGTGGCCTTCGAATAATTGCGCTTATAAATATGTACTGGAAATATTACATGGAAACGAGATAAAAACGCATGATGGAAAAATGTAAATGAGAGAATAAATAAGTCGTGTAGTTTATGACGAGGTGGGTTCTTTGGACGATTTAATGCTTAAATTGGTTGAATTGTTTCGGTAATATAGGCGTAAAACATGCTACGGGCCGGCCACACTAATAGGAAATATGCTGTTGTGATTTTTTTTTTAAATCGTGAGGTAAATTATTCCATGTACTTCTTTTCAAAATCGTTGGCCTGTCGTGTGTGAAATGGCCGATGCGGTAGTCGTACGGAAACAATAACGTTTTTGTAAATTGAAACTGGCTGAAAATGAAAATTATTCGAATTTTCATTTTCAAATTAAATTTAAATATTGAAACGAAAATTGAATTCGCATTGAATTTCAAATTAAAATTAAATACTGATTTAGATAAAGCACTTGCCACAATTCCATTCTGACAATAATGACTAAATTCACATTCAAAAATGTATTCTTCTTTAACTCCACAAATCTCAAAAGATTTTTCTGACCAAAAATGTTCAATAAATCTCTTAGTTGGTTGCTGTTCATGGGTATTTCCAAGGTGATAAGATTATTATTTGATTGAATATCTTTATTATTTATGAGATTTGTTTTGTTTATTTCTTCATTAGTAATTTGCTAGAGAATAGGTTATAAACATGGAGGTTATAAATCAAAATAAATTTAATTGTTCTGAAATATTTGTTCAACGCCGCAGAGATGTGCGTTGGATAATAGTGAATGTGGATTCCGGGATCTTACCCTTTGGCTTTTTACCCGGTGTTAAAAGGAATGTCGGTTTTAAGGTATTGGATAAGTTTAGTAGTTTGGAAGTCCGGAAAAAAGTTTAAAAAAACTGGAGAATGAAACCATCCGTCCAACAGTTCTGGACCACTTAAAACCGCTAGTGTACGAAGCTGTATATGAATTTGAAGGTCATAAACCGCAATTATTTTTCTACCAAACTAATCCATTGATGATGTATATAATTAAAAAAGTATAATTATAATATATTAAAAAAGTGTATAATTATAATATATTATACAGAATTAAGTATTCATTTAAATTCTTATCTGTATATAAAAATAGTTCATTGGATTGTTCCATGTTTTAATTATTTCCATTAATCGATTCTTACAGTTATTTTTGTATTCTCGAAAAACGTTCACTTTAATATCACACAATGCATCGTAAAATTCACACAGAACGTGCATGCATTTTCCACTCATCATTCAAATATCTGTGTAAACCGTTCGGATTTCAGAAAGTGTCAATGTGTGTTCAATCGGACGGAAATTTACTGTACCGGTACAAAAATGTTTGCGGCCAGTGAGATTGATTTGCAGTGTGATTTGAGACGGTCATCTGTACAATCTGTCATTAAAGAAATGTCAGCAGTTTCTTTTTCAGTTTATGCATGAAATTATTATCGAATTTTGTATACGTTCTTTGTACCGAGAAAGAAGATATCGAGGCCTATTTTTTGTCCGCAAAAATAAATCTTTATCGACGGCAGGAATGTTGTGTTTTTTTAGAAAAAACTATTTAAAATTACTTTGCGCTTTTCAGTCATCTATCCATATTGATTCAACTAATATACATATATATATATATATATATATATATAAATACATATATATATATATATATATATATACACATACATCTAACTCTCAATTTACACGGTACTCGAATTGCACGGTTTCGGTTAACACGGTCGAAGGAATGCAGAAAAACTTCCATGTACACGGCACTATTTTAGTTTAACACGGACACAGAAGTGAAAAAAAATTGTTTTGAAACACTTTCGCACTTAAAAAAGCTCCCCATTTACACTGTTTTTAATGTTTTCTCGGATGGATTCATGAAATATATTCTCTAGTTTCATTACAAATAAATAATATTGTTTCATTGCGGATGTGTAAAACCTATCGCTTATTTTTAATATGAAATGTGGACTCGAACTGCACGATTTCGATTTACACGGTAATTTCAGAGAAGTAATCTGTCTTACAAATTGAGGGCTAGGTGTATACATACGTATATATAAATATACATATATATATATATATATATATATATATATACACACATATATATATATATATATATATACATATATAAATATATGTATATTTGAAAATTAAATTTTTTTAACAATACAATTCCGGCACTCTGATTAAATTAACTTATTCAAATGCACTCTTTTGTCATCGCACAAAGCACAAAAAAATCTGATTGAAATGTTCAGTGGTTCATTATTGATCAATTTTGATGCCTGTGCGTATTTAGAAAACGATGTCATTGTTTTCGAATCGTCTGAGGGGAGAAAAATCAATTTTTTTTTACTTACGGTTTTCATCTTCACATTAAAATATAACCGTACATTAAACAATTACATTGTATCATTTTCACGGTATCCGGAGTATTTATGTTGGCACGATTGTACTTGGCATGGCAACAATTTGTTGGTTTCATATTTTAATATTTACACATTTTTATTAATTATATTTTGATTCCATTCAGTTATTATTAATATCTTCTTCGAAACGATTTTAATCCGTTAAAAGTTATTTTATCTTGTCTAGTTATCATGTATTTTATATATATATATATATATATGTGTGTGTGTGTGTGTGTGAGAGAGAGAGAGAGTGTGTGTGTGTCTGCCCGAGTGCGTGTAACATTTCATTACTTATAAAGATATTATTTTTAAAAAAACTACCTAAACTCCACGAATGATTTACGGTTTAGGATAAATATACGGTCGATTGTACAGAACACATTTCAATTATAATAATGTAGTATGCGATAGACAGAACATTTTTATTTAAAAAAAAATACTCAGCTGCCTTTTATGTTCTATGGAGTTTTATATACTTTGAAATATTAGAGATGCGCATGTTTCGTTCAAAGACGTACATATTGATCATTGGGAAAAAATTTTAATAGATTTTATTAGTGTATTCACATGAATTTGCTTTTGAACGAAAACTGGGAGACATTTTAGAGTCCTATACATTGCACTATTCTGAGCACAATGAAGTAGAGAAATTTTCTTGCATTACTGTGTAAGAAATTTAACTTTTTTTAACGTATTCGATATTGAATATGTAAAATTTTTGCTATATCTCCTCAAATGTATGTATGTATATATATATATATATATATATATATATATATATATATATATATATACGCACAAAATAATTAAATTGTATTTTTTTAATAAAAGTAACATATTTTTTTTAATAAACACCGATGTCGTATTTTATTTTAAATAAAACAAATTTATAATTAGACTTATAGAAATGTTTATATAAATTTAACAATAAATATTTTCAAAATTTTCAAACAATTTTTATGTCTTTATCTTTTCTGATATATATATATATATATATATATATATATATATATATATATATATATATACGCAAAAATACACACATATACATACATACATATATACATAATGATTATCAGCCTCTTTCGGGCCTCTGTCGGATTGGAAGCCCTCGTCCAATAGTTTTCAGTTCAAACGATTCAATGCATTTCTTTTTCATAAATTTCCAGTAAATTTTCTCTTAATTTTTATGTTTATCCCCTCTGATATATATATATATATATATATATATATATATATATTCTTTTTCATAAATTTCCAGCAAGTTTTCTAATAATTTTTATGTCTATCCCCTCTGGTATATATATATATATATATACATATATATATATATATAAATACACATATATACACACAACGTTTATATATGTCTCTACATAAATGTTCGATAAATGTTTATTGATCACTTTTGATTTTTGGTTATACACATTTTGACGGTGTAAGCCACACCAACATCCTCAACACACAAAAGTATAGTATAAATTCCGGCTTTTAATATTGTAAATGTATCCTCTATACGAGAGGTGAGCAACTTGTTCGATAATAACACTTTTCATACATTTTTGAATGTTCAAAGCCACAGAAAATATTATTTCAAAATTGTACTTAAAATAATAATCTCCATTCGTTGAAGGCACTGATTGAGTCTTTATTTTTGCAGTTGATAGTTTTAAATCTGGCAACAGATTCCTACTATAGATTATTAATACAAAAGTTTAGGAAAAGAGGTAATGACACCTGATATTGTCTCGGCAGTCGCACTGAGCAGCTTTAGGAGCCGCAGTTTGCCCACCGTTGGTCTATATTTTCTCAATTTTATAAAAAAAATGCTTCAATTCTTCTTTGGATAAATTTAAAGATCAAAATGCTCTTTTTGTTTATTTACATATATGTATGTATGTATATATACATTGGCAATTATTCGTTAAATAAAACGTTAGGGAGACTACAGTTTTTTTCTACTTAGAAAACTGACAAAAGAACGAAAAAAATATGTTCAAACTATTTAATAAATTTATTTTATTGATTGATTTTCATGTTGCCACATATCTAAATAACTTAGATTACCACAAAAATCATTTGAACGATTTCTGTCGGTTATTTTCGGTTAACTTTTTTTTAAATCTCTTTGGATTCGCTCATGTGAGAAGCGCTTCAATATGGCTTAATTGTGTTGAATTACAATTTTAGAACTATGTCTGTCTGTTTGTCTGTATATATATATATATATATATATATATATATATATGTATACACTGACAATTGTACATATTTAACGGTTAAGTGAAATATTAGGGAGACCATCGACTATTTCTACTTAGGAGACTGGCAAATGAACGAATAAAAATATATTCATTAAAGATATTTAATAAATGTATTTTATTATTGCTTTTCATATTGCCAGATACCTAAATAATTTAAATTATCACAAGAAGCATTTGAACGATTTATGTCTGTTAATTTCGGTTAAACTTTTTTAAAATCTCTTTGGATTCATTCATATGAGAAGTGATATATATATATATATATATATATAAAGAAATAATGTTGTTTATACAAATATATTGATTAAGCTAGTACATTTTTTTGTAAGTACTGTTGTATTTTTTCTGTTTAGTTTTACAATTTTATAATCGAGCTTGGTCAACATTTATTTTGATTTATTTATATTTAATTGTGTTATAAATTAAGTATATATATATATATATATATATATATATATATATATATATATATATATATATATATATATATATATATATATATATATATATTCTAAGAACAGAATCACTGAGTCGAAATTTACCTCATCTCTTTATCGAGTCTAAATGTTTTAAAATTACTATTAAATGTCCATATTAACGCACATTGTATTTAAGCGACCGCATCGTGTTCGAAACGGATTGTTTATTGCACCGTACACACACATTCACATGCACGTCAATTTGACATATTAGTTCGTCGCACTGTCTTTTAAAAGTTTTGCGATGTCAGACGCGACGAGCCGGACCGCACACCCTTCTGCATCGGACGTC
>CM068316.1:6060699-6088199 GCA_034766995.1 Acanthacorydalis orientalis | reverse complement strand
ATAAACAATTTCAATATAATTGTAGGTTTCTGCAATCAAAAAAATTAATTGAGCAATTAGTAATAAATAGATATTAGCATCAAATCGTTTAGCTGACCGTGACCGCCCACAAACCACGACGAAAAAAAAAGACTGATTACATTTGTTATTAATTAATTAATTGTATCTATTGCGAGCGGTAATGCCGCGTATTTTAATTAACGCTCGTTTACATTCATTTAAGAGTCGACCATAAGTGGAATTCTCTTATCCGAATTATTTACATATCATTTTAGAGTTGCTTTGTTTATTATCGTTTGAACATGGTTCGTTCGTACTTTATAATTTGATTGCTTCGATAAAAGTAATTATGTACATAATAACCGAAAAGCGTGAGTAGCTGTTTGATTTAATCCGTCTGTGTAATTTTTCGTCCGGAGGAAATGTAATGTTGTGTCGTCGATGGACATGTTTCGAGTAACGCTCGGGTTTTTTTTCTCTCAGTATTTATTTGTAGCAGTTTTCAGTTTGCAAAATTATTTCAATTTGCTCTATTCTATGATACACGAATGATTGTTTTTCTTTTTACTTCACTTAGCCTATATATATATATATATAGCTATAGAAGATCCAGAAGGATACAGGAGTGCTCAAGAACGACACCTGAGAATTTAGAAGCACTTTTGAAATTAGTTATACCGTGTATCAAAAAGATGGACACATTATTGAGAGATGCTGTACTTTATATTTATATAAACTTATATATATATATATATATATATATATATATATATATATATTAGAATGTAACTTATGAAATTGCGGAATTTGTAGGTGAGAATTAAAACGTAATATTTTTAACAAAACAAAATATATTTAATCAAAGTAAGTCCCATCAGCTTCAATGGTCTTTTGTCAACGAGAAATTAGATTGTTCATCCCATTTTATCTGGATTTTTTAAACCTTTTCCCAGATGTTCACTACTTGAGAGGAATAACTACGATCACAAAAATATTAAAAACTAATACAAGCAAAAAGCTGTTGTCGGGGTCTAAGACCCTCAGGTACGATCAACAACACCAAGATGATCAAATACTTAAAATATGTGGAAAGAAAATACTGACACTGCAATTGAATTCACTTTACAAATGAATTATTATGTCACTTTCCACAAATCACACTTTTTTTCTCATCAAAAATGTTCAATAAATCATTATTGATCATTTTAGATTACTGTTTATGTGGATTTCGATCATTTTCTATGTCTCATTTCTGTAAAAGGGATGGAATTGCAATCAAAAAACGCATGAATAACATTTTTAAAATTATTAGTGATGGTTTGTTGAACATTTTTGACCAGAAAAAAATGTTGCAGTTTGTAGCGTAAAAAATAATATAGTTGTGAAAGATCTTATGATTTATTTTTAATAAATATTAGGGTGTAACATATGAAATTGCGGAATTTATATATGAGAATTAAAACGTAATATTTTTAACAAAACAAAATATATTTAATGAAAATAAGCTCCATCAGCTTCAATGGTCTTTTTCCTACGAGAAATTAGATTTTTTATCCCATTTTTCTAAAAATCGACATTTTTAAAGTATATAAAGTCTCGGAATGCTTGAATCACTTCTTTTTGGTTTCGGAAATTTTTATTTCTTAAATAATATTCCAAGTGGCGAAAAAGATGATAGTCTTTTGGCGAAAGATCTGGCGAATAAGGGGGATGAGGTAAAATTTCATGATTTAATGATTTCAATTTGGAAATTGTGATTCGAGATGTGTGTGGTCGAGCATTGTCTTGCAATAGTATTGGCCCATATCTATTGATTAGCATTGGCTGTTCTGTCTTTAATTTTTCATTCATATTATCGATTTCGCGACAATATGAATCAGCAGTAATTACTTCGCCCGATTTTAAAAAAGTATAATGGATTATTCCTTTATTTGTCCACCGCACAGTATCCATAAGTTTTTTTTTGTGTAATGACGGCTTGGACGCGTGCCCTGGAGCTTCATTTGCATTCAACCATTGTCCAGCTCTTCTCCTGTTATCATACAGAATCCACTCTTCATCACAAGTAATGATTCGATTTAAAAATGGTGTCTTATCATTTCGAACCATCAATGAAGAACACACGTCTACGCGTCTCAATTTCTGTTCATCTGTCAATTTGCGCGGACGAATTCTCTAAAAAAGTAATAACATATACTTGTCATGCGTTGTCTAGATGGTCTTCGTCGTTTTGAATTATTTGTGACTGCTCATCACTATTAGTTTCAAAATGCGTACCATATACATTTTCACTCCATTTATTGATAATTGGCCGATCCTAGTTTGAAAAATCTAATATACGTCTGTGTCCATGCATCATTTAATTCCTCTTTGCAGATTCTAAATAGAAGTGTTCTGATGATTCCAAAATCATTAAATTTTATCCATGAAACTTACTGGAATCGTTCTTCTTTCTCTGTTTCAGTGGTTGTCATTTTTCTACATCTACTCGCGGCCATTATAACTGAAGCAATGAAAAAATATTAATTGTTCTTGTGAGCAATTTGTACATGAATGAGTTAATTAATACTAATTCAGTGTAACTGATATTAATAACAGGAATATTTTGTGTATATGAACACATATAAATATTAATTTGTTGAAAATGAAATCCCAGATTTATGGTTATATTAATATAACCATAAATCTGACATTTTCAACAAATTAATACTTGTATGTGTTTGTATACAGAAAATATTCCTTTCTTTCTCTCTTCGTATGTGTGTGTGTGTATGTACAATTTAATGAAGTACTTGAAACGATTTGAGTCGAAGGAAACACAATAAGCTGTTGATCAATGTATGTTTTCATAATGGTCATGTATCATGTTTTTATAATCTGTTTAATGAATTTCGATCTTGATAACATTTCAAAACATACAAGGCGGACGCAACGGGAGAAAAAAAACGAAATGATCTCTGTGAAAACGACAAATTAAGTTTCAATTACGTTTCGAGTTAATTTTTTTCCACGTCGTCACGATTATGATTTAAGTACCGGCGTGGTTCCTGTTCGAGTACCATCTTCGCCGTCGGTCCATTGTCACAAAACTATAATTCTTCGCGTCGGCCGACAGATCGTGTAATGCGTTATATTTCATTACGATACGTCATCGGTAATGTGTGATTTAACGTTTATAACGTCATCTGGATACAAACTGGTTGCCGTGGCCGAAGCGTGAGAGACACACGGACGTGAATGTACCGAGACGATCGCCCACGCCGAAACGACGGCGTCAAATTTTACGATCGCCGAAGAACAACGCTCACTGTTGTCGAACGATCGAGCAATAAAAGTGACGGTCGGGAGTTCGTCCGTTCGTCGTCGACGCGGGAGGAATGCGGCCCGCGGTGGGCATTTAACGTTTCTGAACCGCGCTGTCCGCGTTTCTGTATCGGTATCGGCCGGTCGACGCGTGTCTTTCTGCCTAACGTTTGTAAAATCAGATCGGCGTGCTTCTCGCTCGATGTGTTTTCCTCTCTTTCTTTGTTTATAACGAATGATGCGGTTTTGACCCAAACGAATTTAATACGTGTAATTCTAATTTGTAATATTTTCAAGGTATTCTTCGTTGATGATACGTTTAAAGGCAAGTAATTGAGTTTTAATTGCACGTCTCATGTGTGCACGCAGCAATAGACAGATAACACTTCAACTGTACGGACAGATAACACTTCAACAATACATTATACTTAAATAAAATAGAAAATAGTTAAATCTTCAAATGTATCATGTAACTAAGAAAGAGTTCTGTCGTTCGATTTAAAAGTCGACGAATCGGAGACAATGATTGAAACAAATTCCAGTTTAACGTGTCGACAGCTCGCAGGATTGTTCAAAGTAAGTGATGGAACGATACGGAAGCATTTACACGAAACAGGAAAGAGGTGGAGATTAAGTGAATGGGTACCACACGAATTAACTCCCAATAACGAATTACAGCGTCTCACGATCTGTACATATCTCTTATTTCATGACTAAAATCAGAGAACTTTTTGGATCAAATTTTGATCACTGATGAAAAATGGATTATTTATTCCAACTACAGACGTACTCACTACTGGCTTTCATTAGGTTATCCTATCCCACAAAGTCGTAACTGAAAGTTAACACCAGGAAAACTTCTTCTCCGTGTTTGGTGGACTTTAAAAGGAATTATTCACCATGAATATCTACGAGTGGGTCAAACCCTAACGGCAAACATTTATAGTGAACAACTCCAACGAGTACACGACAAAGCAGCCAGGACTTGTAAATCGTAAAAAAGATTCATTTTTGCAAGATAACGCACGACCACACGTTGCAGTAGAGACCAGAACAAAAATAATTAATTTAGGGTGGGAGATCCACCCCCATGCCCCGTATTCCCCAGATATATCTCCATCAGATCATCGCCTATTTTTATCATTGGACAATCGTATGCATGGTAAACAGTTTAATAATTGTTATATTTTAGATATTTGATATATGTTTATAACATAAATGCTGCATGTTTGAAATAAAAACAACAAATATTTGCTTACTTTATTGTTTAATACTAATTATTGCTACAATGAATATAACCACACGGATTTTGTTACTTGACTGACTTATGAGATCAAATCAAATCAAAAAATATTTTATTGTGGTGAATTTTACATGTTTCAACGCCGAATTTACTGTGCGTTGGATGGAAATTGGGGTTTGGTCCGGGGTCCTAGCCGAGGCGTTTAAACCGGTTTTGATAGGAGAATTGTGATTCAGGAAGTGGGTGTAACGGATGGTTTGAAGTGTTGAATTCCGGAAAAAATTTTCAAAAAACTGGAACTTATGAGATCTCAACTACCGTTTATATACTGTCCCCAATGATGAAATTGTATTTTATCCAAGTGTGTGAACACAGGGATCATGACAGGAACATGACAATACTTTTGTTAAGGCGGATACATATAACTTAGATAATTACAGGTCAGTCGAAATTCATTAGTCAGAACGGACATACCGTACCTCATTTATAAATAAGTACAGTAGTGAGGATGGATACATAACACAATGAAGAAGAATTAAGAATGGAAGTGTCTACATTTTTTGAAAATAAGAATGATCAGTTTTATAAAAATAGATTATCGTCTCGCTGAGAAAGGGTTGTTCAAGGCAAAAGTGGATATTTTGATGTGTAAAGTTATTTTATGTAGAAATACACAAGTGTTTTTTCTCAATTCAAAAACGATAGAACTTTCTGGGTTACCTGATATATATATATATATATATATATTTATACATATATATATATATTATACATATACATATATTATATATATATATATATATATATATATATATATATATATATATATATATAAATTAGGTAAGGTTACATAATGGAAATGGGCGGGAAATATCACAAGAAGAGAAGACAACCGATGGACAAGAGAAATGATTGACTGGGAACCAAGGAATATAAAAAGACCCAGAAAGAGACCAATGAACAGATGGGATAAGGATATTAAAAACTTTCTTGGAAATCTGTGGAAAAGAGAAACACTGAATCGAACAAAATGGAAAATCATGGAAGAGGCCTTTACCCAGCAGTGGGTTAACAGAGGCTGGAGATGATGATGATATATAAATTGTGAACTTGAGAATTGGGTTGAATAATATTTTTTTTCCAAAAGTTCATCATTGGAAGAAAGCGTATAAAAAATTTCGAGACTATATCCAGGTACAAGATATGAAACCGTTTTGTGCATATTTGATTGTTTAAAAATTTTTCACACTAAACAGTAATGTTATTTCTGTAAATTTTCAATTATAATTAATTTTTCCGCTTCCAATTATATCTTTTCAATCAAGAGATGTTTCCCCCAATATTATCAACGATTTTCAATGGTATCTGATGTGAAATTTCTAACAGCTAATCTGAATTAACATATTTTTTCTTATAACTGCAAATTTGCAATTGTTATTTTGTTTAGGATAAAAGAATGGCTAAGTAATCGAAAAAAAACTTATTAAAAAATGTATGTATATATGTATGTATATATA
Source organism: Acanthacorydalis orientalis (assembly GCA_034766995.1). NCBI lineage: Eukaryota > Metazoa > Arthropoda > Insecta > Megaloptera > Corydalidae > Acanthacorydalis > Acanthacorydalis orientalis. Next base: position 6,082,136 of record CM068316.1, on the reverse strand, counting down.
TATATATATATATTATTTCTTGGTTACCTGATATTATATTGGAACAGTGTTATGCTACTAGGAAATTGGAAATGGAAATGATGTATATTAGATTTTCTTATTAGGATGTAAATAAAATTGTTTCATTTTTTAACCCCTTAAGCTTTTTTGTTTCATTTTGAAAATGTGCACTGGCGTGCTTAATTATTTATAAGAGTATACTCGACGAAAGCACAGTAAATGCACTTGCTGTAAGATTGAGTTAAATTATTATTATTCTTTGATTATTTAACGATTTGATTCGATTTAAAAATAGCGTCTTATCATTTTGAATCATCAAAGAAGAACACACCTCCAAGCGTCTTAGTTTCTGATCATCTATCAATTCGTACGGGACCCACTTATCCAGCCTTTTCAGCTTTCCTATTGTAGCGAGATGACGACAAACAGTCATAATACTAACACTTAAAGCACATGTGAAAGCTCGAACTGTTGTATGTGGAGTAGCTTCCACCATGATTCTCAAATGTTCTTCGTTCACAATGGTTTTGGGCCTACCTGCTATCGCTGCGTTGTGTCCCAACTTGAACTCTTATAAAAAAAGTAGACTCATCTTTTGTGCACACCATCCTGTTAAAGGGTATAAAAAAATGAAAATAACAACAATAACTCCGTATTTAAAAACAATTGAAGGGTACAGTACATTAGTCAATTCCAAATAGATGAACTTGTAAAATATTGCACAGAACCTTTGACTGACGACCTCTGACTGACTGAAATTCGGCAGCTTGGTATGTTACAACGTAATAACTATCAATACACATTTAAAGCCGTGAAATGAAAATCAAAAAAAAGTACGCCACGCCAACGGTCACTATTTTCCAGTCGAAGACTCTCTCTCTCTCTGTACAAAACACACGAGGTGCGCGCGTTTATAACGAGCCTCGAGCGTCTCGAGTGCCATTCAGATAAATGTTTATGTATTTTCTATTATGTGTGCGTCAACGATATGCTAACATTAACATCACTCCGTCCGGCTTTTTATCGCCGCACGAAAGTTGTTGATTTAATATGACGGGTTCGATAATACGAGGCACACGATTTGCATAAAAGGTGTCGTTATCGCAAATATTTATATATGATGCTGCAAGTTTTCGGTGTTTATTGATTGATAAACATTTATTTGAATTGGCTGGCTGAATGTTTCCCGATTGATTTATTTTGGAAAATGACGAGTACATATTTACATACATGCATATATATTTACACATTTGTATTAGCATATTAGTGTATTTGCATATGTATATATATATATATATATATATATATATATAATATTCTTAGAGAGAGAGAGAGAGTATCATAGTTGCTTCTGTACTTCTGTCTAAATAGACTTCTATTTATTTGGAATGTTAATTAGATTATTTACACAAAAAACAATTTAAATGCTACACTATTTATTTTTCGAAATTTTCTCATAGCTTGAATAATTCAGTATCATGTTTAGTAATAATAATATTAGGAGGTTGCATTGAAATCCGCTGTTCATGTGTAAATAGCTCTAGGTGCGTATGCTGTGGGCACTGACAGATGTCTCTTATACCAATTTGAAGTGTGAACGTTTCCCACTAAAAATCAATCTTCAGACGCCATCCTTTGTTTACACAAGTGCTATTCTATAACCGAATTAAAATGGAACGCGATAAGTTGTTTTTCCGATGTGTACTTCTATACTAGTTTGATTTGAAAAAAGCGCAGCTGAAACACATCGAATGCTTGCAAAATCTTATAGTGGATTTTTTTTTCGCAATTTTGATACAAAATTGCGAAAAAATGAAGAAGATATCTTCTCATATTTTGGATAATTACATGTAGTGTGAGGACATAATCGTTTGTAAGAATTTTGTTCGATCAATGAGATGAAAAGTAGGTCGTTTAGATACATTAGAAGATACATAAGTGTCTGCGTCTCTGTATACGTTTAATGAGGTACACGTACGCACACGACGAACAAAGGCATAAACAAACGTACATTCGAACGTAGTGGACATAAAAGTTCTGTTTCGTATCGGACAGATATCGACGGAAAACGGTTTAATGGTGTTTTTTTTTTTACCGCGCACGCACCAATCACAACGTACGACCACATGAGTCGGAGCCACAAGGCACCACTAAATTATGTTATTTTGTACTCGGCCGACGCGTCACGGCCTGTCAATTATCGGACACGTCGTTTGGGTAATGATCGGATTGGTGCCGCGGGCACTGTTCGAATCCCGGAAGAAAGATCAAGACCATTATACCAAAGGTGCTCATTTATAGATGTTCGATATCTACAGTACATTTCTTGGAAATATATTGATACATCAATAGGGGTTCATAGAGATTCAGAAATGCATGTGCATTATATACATATATACACATGAGGGTGGTCCCAGAAGTACCCGACCCAACAAAGAAAACACAAAAACTTTGGAAAAAAAATATTTATTTTTCAACATAATCTCCTTTCACCTCTATACACTTTTCCCAGCGATGTTCCATAAGTTCGATACCATTTTTATAATAACAACTGTCTTGCTCCTCAAAATACCCATTAACTGCCGACATCACTTCTTCATCGTTGGGAAATCTTTGACCGCTGAGCGATTTTTTCAAGTTTGGGAACAGAAAATAATCCGAGGGGGCTAAATCTGGCGAATAGGGAGCATGAGGTAGCAATTCAAACTTTAATTCATTAATTTTGGCCATTGCAATAACGGATTTGTGAGCCGGTGCATTGTCTTGATGAAACAACACTTTCTTCTTAGTCAAATTCGGCCGTTTTTGCTTGATTTCTTCGTTCAAACGTTGCAATAAGTTCGCATAATACTCGCCATTGATAGTTTTTCCTTTATATATATATATATATATATATATATATATATATGTATATATATATATGTATGTATATATATATATATATATCTATATGTATATACATATATATATATATATATATATATATATATATATATATATGTAATACATGTGTATGCCATTATCAAGATTTCAAATCGGCGGAGAATAAAAAAATAATTTCAAGTATTCCGCGCAGTGCTTTTTGCAAAAACTCCGTGTACATACACATACATACTTAAATGTAAATCAGGTATATCTTCTCGGTATCTTTAAGGTGGTTGTCAACATGTGTTTCTTGGAAAATTTAGCACCTCGAGCAAAGCGCACGTTGTGTATAATAATATTTATCTTGTCAAATAAACAAACCCACTTTAAAAACGCAAGTAGTTTATTATTTTAAAGTATTTGTATAGGCTTATCTCATATATATATATATATATATATATATATATATATATATATATATATATATATATATATATACATATATACAATCGTTTTCGACTCAGATTTAGAATATTTCAAAATACTAATGGAATAATTTGAAGTATTGTTAGTTTATTAAATAAAATAAGTATATTCAGTTTCTTAAATTTATAAATACAGACAATAGCACTTTATCCGAAAATTTTCGAGCTAGATATGTTTCGGAATTTATTATTCTTTGAATGAGAGGTCAGTAGTACATATTAGAGTTTATTTGTACACTAATTGTTTGATAAATGAGAAATTGGGGTTCATATATATATATATATATATATATAGCCTGTAAATATTCTAATACTATTTATTTATCACCTAATAAAACGGAAGTTGGCGAGCGTAGCGACCCTCTAGTATTTTTTTGTAAGCAAATAAAAAATCAGAGAACCGATCGTCACCGTGAGATCCATTCATGTGAAGTACGAGTGACACTAAATGAAAGAAGCTCTTGTTTTTAATATTTTTTCGGATTTGTAAATTCTTGATGAAGGACTGTATGAAATTACTTTTGATTATAAACATCGATTAGCTGCTACGATTAATTTTTTCGTAGAAAAATGACCTTTTTGATACCCTGAAACCAATCACTAAACAAAAATACAATTATCAACTCTATCTTACTGCCAGTAAATCGAAATGTTCTAAAAATAGAAGAGTTCTGCTTGCGAAACTCATGAATATAGTCACATATTAATCACTGTCTTAATAAAGTTGTAAGAATTCTGAAATGTTAAAGATCTGTTGCGCTTCGAAGACAGTGATACATATCTGAAAAAGTAACATACCTTGTACTGTTACCTTAAATCATTAGAATTCAAGTGAAATTCAAGAGAGATTCGCTTTTCGAATAACAGTACAATGAAAAATCTTAGTAGAGAAACGAATTCTACATATAATCAAAACAGGTATCACATAATTCATTCTGTATTACCATATTCTAATGGAAGTGCATCTTAAGCCGACAACAGATGTTTAAAATCAAAACGCTATTATTGAACAGATTAGGGTGTGGATATCTATTTCTTTTGTATTCGTACTGTTGTGTCGTGCGTGCGAGTATTTGTATATTTGTGTTTATATATATATATATATATATATATATATGTGTGTGTGTGTGTATATATATATATATATATATATATATATATATATATATATATATATATGTATATACATATGTATAAGTGTGTATGAATGCCAATAAAGTACAAGAGTACGCCGCCCAACGTGGACAATGATACATTGAATTGTCGGCAATCTCGCGCGGAGGATGGTCGATTTATGTGCTCGAGCATGCCGTTCTGACACTGTTACCATCCTCTTGTACCTTGTCCCTATGAAGAAAAATCCTCACGATCTGATATACTGATACGGCTCGTGTATGAGGTATTTTTTGTTCATTCGCTCGCATCCCATTGTTACAGGGTCGGTACTGAACATATTTGTTAAACAACAATATTATTTATGTCGAACATCGAACGAAAACGTTCAAGTCCTTAATTATACACAGTCCGTATGAGACGAAATCGATTTTTTCCCCCCGTGTCGGGCCGACGCGGCACGGCGTCCTCTCGCCGACGAATAATTTATCGAATCGATTTTCGGAATGTTATATATCACATGTCTAATAGATATATATGTACGTTTCTTATTCCGTTCGAATTCCGATACTATAAATTAAACGCTTCATAATCAATGAACAAGATATTATAGCCGTTTATTGATTAATTCTTATAAATTTCTACCATGTCAAGTAATTAATTTCCATACGGAATCCAGATTTTTTTTCCACTAAGGTTCTTGCTCCGACGACGGACTACATCTTTATTCAAGCGACCGATTCGCCCGCAGGTTGCGCATTTAAAATATTCGACATTTTAATAGGTGATTTATTTCTTCCTCGGCTTCTTGTCTTTTGGAAATGCCGTCTTAATACTCAAACCGTATCATTTTATAAACACCCGTATGTATAATATATATATATATATATATATATATATATATATATATATATATATATATATATATATATATGAACTTATTGTATAACAATTAATTTAATTTAACAGATATTTATTACGATCTGTTACCGGATTAGGTGCATTAATTGTTCTTATAGATTGGAATTAATCCAAGCAATGTACATTTTTTTTCACCTTATTCACTTCATGTACAAATAGAATTTAATTCCATTTGTTTCCCTGCAATTTCGATGTTTGTGTAATAATTTTTCTTATGTATAACTGTTCTTATGTGTTAATTTTTTGTTGCTAATAGATGTGGATAGATTACAATATTCATGAGATTTGAATTTTGAAAGCTATCCGTATCTTATAGCTCTCTCTTAGATTGCCTTTGACAGGCATGTCTTACTGTTGTGTTCAACACAACTAACTGACGGACACTTTGTCCATATATTCATGAGTTTTGTATTTAGTAAATACATTGAAAAGTTACTTATTGTTGGTACACTTAAGTACCAATTCCCAGGAGGCATCAGACTACCGTAAATTAAAATATTTAAATAAATTATTTCATATATACATACACACACACACACATATATATATATATATATATATATATATATATATATATATATATATATATAAATATATATATATTATTATATATATATATTATTATATATATATATAAATATATATATATATATATATATATATATATATATATATAAATATATATATATTATTATATATATATATTATTATATATATATATAAATATATATATATGTAAATATATATATATATATATAAATATATATATATATATATATGTGTGTGTGTGTGTGTGTATGTATGTAATATATAGATAAAGAAATAAAATACATAATAGTGAAAGAAGGGTTGAAGAAGAAGATATATTGATAGAAGATGTATGACAAACTACAGAAATTTTGATTAGGAGCTAAGAAATCGCACAAAATGTAACAAAATATCACATTTATTTATAGAACAGTAAATTGTCAAAGGTTTAGGTTATATATATATATATATATATATATATATATATATATATATATATATATATATATGTATATATGTTAAAAAATAAATTTTAAGCAGTAGAAGCATAATTGTAAAAATCTCTCTCTCCCTCGATTCTCTCTGTCTGGCTCCCAGCGTGGGAACGGTCTCGGTCCATCTCTGCTACTGGTCAATTTCTTCATCTCCTGAATGATGCTTTCTCGCCATCTGCCGAGCTGCTCTTCGTATCCCTCGTACATAGGTCTTGGTATCCCTCTTCTTTATTATTTTGTTATAATTTAACTCAATCTTACAGCCAGTGCATTTACTGTGTTTTCGGCGAGTATACTCCTATAAAGAATTAAGCACAACAGTGCACATTCTCAAAATAAAACAAAACGGTTAAAAGGGTTACAAGACGTTAAGTAATTTTATTCCTGCATTCCTGTGGATGTCAAAATCAAAAACATTACATATATATATATATATATATATATATATATATATATATATATATATGTATGTACTCGTATAGATACACACTGTGTTATTTATCATATTTGTTCTTTCAGTAAACAATAAAACCAGAAATTGATATAGTATTATTTTATTCATCTATCCAGTATTATATTTCTTAGTTTTTCGTGACAGCCTCCGGCCAGACCTTTTACCTTTAATACATCTGACAGATAAATCGCAGGTAGATACGTTTATTATATATATATATATATATATATATATATATATATATATATATATATACTTATATACATATATACATATATATATACATATATATATATATATATATATATATATATATATGTATGTATGTATTGACCTATGTATGCATGTGTGTGTGTACATAGTTGTGAAACGGGAGCATATCTGATTGTGCCGATATCGTACCGTATCAGCAGGTTGTCGCGTGTCAATAGATACGGAGCACCGGGTGGAAGTCGATCATTGTACACACACCGTACACAAACAGCCCGCGAATGAACGGCCATTACAAGAAACGTCCGTCAGAGATTGACTTGAGCGGCTCGCTACCGCGATAACGCCGGCAATGCGTCTTGATTGAGTCATTGTGTATCGTAATGACGGGCAACCGACCGACCTCCACTTACAAATCACAACGTAACTGAAGAGGCAGACAAGCACGCAGCAGCAGCAGCAGCGGCTGCGCCGGAGGAGGAGGCAGCGGCGGCCGTGGTTCGAGCTAGGCGAACACATCTAGCCAGGTAGAGGAAACTATTTACTCGAAAACCGACTGACTGACTACTCGCTTCGGTATGCATGTGTATCTCGGTGTACAATGTCCTTATGAGAGTTTGATTGCTGTTTATGGTACGGCCGGGTTCCCGGAAGCTGTGTGTATAAATTTCGAATCATTATCGTGTGAATCTCGTTGATGTGTACGCTTCTTTTTTGTCGGCGCTGTTGATTTTTTTCTTTCGTTTCGTGTTTTGCACCGTCTGAAATGTCATAATCGGCGGACGTTTGTTCCACTTTATATATATATATATATATATATATATAGTAGTACACATTTCATCTATTAAGAGATAATTACTTATTCATATATAAGTTACAATAAGTTATTCATGAATGAAAACATCCATAAAAAGCATAATACTGCAATCGAATATTTATTCTATCAAATCATAAAAACGTTTATCGATTTCTATCGAGACGAATCACAAATTAAAATTTTATACTATCATTCATGATGGCTGAACTTCCATCTCGAATTGGTCCACAACGAATAGAAATAATTCAATCCTCCTTATGTAGCATCAACATTTCTATATTTAATAAGAAATACTTAAAAATTTTTAATATTCAAACAAGCATCGACGTCTACAAATCGTTATTTACCAATAAAGTTTACCAGAGATATTATGTATATATATATATATATATATATATATATATATATATATATATATATATACACAAACACATATTTTTTTGGGTTAACAATTAAATTGATTTACTAATTATATTACTATGCCTGTTTTTATAATTGTAAAATAGCACGTGTGAAAATTTTCTTCATTATACTGTAGTTACATTACTGTAGTATACTATAGAAGCATTTTTCACTATTAATTCGCGAATTACTTTTTTACTTCGGACATTTTTCTTGTACACTATCAATATGTTTAAAGAATGATTATAGAATCATAACTTTGAACAGACATATTATTATATAAGCTCATCTCGTTAATCTCTACTGTGTATATCAAGATTATCTATTTTTACAGTCCAGTTCCTTCATATGTGATTTTATCTATTACTAAGAGAAATTCTGTTTTAATGGAATATTCTTAAGCGTTTGGAACACATAAATAAGCGTTTTGAATTAAGGGGTGATTCGAATGCAAGTGCGAAAACGGGATGCGTTTTTTAATTATAATTTGTGTTCGGGCGCTATGACCTCAGCTGTCGACGCGCTCTAAAACCCCAATAACCAACCAATCAATCTATCTTGTACATACACACAGCCATGTATATATATATATATATATATATATATATATATATGTATGTATGTATGGTACGTGTATATATATATAAACACACATACGTTGGTCGTTTGATAAGTATGGTAGAAAAACAAGTTTAACACCATTTTTGGGAAAAAATCGATTTTATTTCTCAACATAGTTTTCATTAAGGGCTCTAGACACTTGGTCGAGCGAATTTGCAAAATACGCATTGTCGGGGCCGATGACATCCTTATTCGATGAGAATTTCTTCCCACCGAACCAAATTTTCAAGTTTGCAAAGAGGAAGAAGTCACACAAGGCCCAGTCCGGAGAATAGGATGGATGAGGAATCAATTCGAAGCTTAATTCGTGCAATTTTGCCGTTGTGACGGTCGATTTGTGGGACGGCACCACGTTGTACTGGTGAAAGAGCATTTTTTTGTGCGGCAATCTTGACCGTTTTTGTTTCAGCTCTTCTTCAAACGGTCCAATAATGTTGCATAATAGCTTTTTGTTATCGTTTTCCCCTTCGTTAAGTAGTCGATCAGGATGATTCCTCGGGAATCTCAAAAAATAGTGACCATCATCTTCACAACCGACAAAACGGTCTTCGCCTTCTTCGACGAACTTTCACCAATCGTTGTCCATTGCTTTCACTGCTGTTTCGACTCAGATGTCTAATGATGGATCCATGTTTCATCCACGACGACGAATCGACGCAAAAAGGCCTGTTCGTTTTTCTTCGATTTTAGGCCGCAACTGCCACAATGCTCGCTTCAAACGTGTTTAGAACGTGAACAACGCACCATAAAATTAATTCATTCCAGTACCTATTTTTCAACTCTAATCGAATATTTATTCTGTCATATCATAAATACGTTTATTGATTTCTATCGAGACAAATCACAAATTAAAATTTTATACGATCATTTATGATGACTAAACTTCCATCTCGAACTGATATACAACGGATAGAAATAATTCGATCCTCCTTATGTAGCATCAACGTTTCTATATTTAATCAGAAATACTTAAAATTTATTTATTATTCAAACGAACATCGACGTCTACAAATCGTTATTTATCAATAAAGTTTAACAGAGATCCTTTATTACACACACACACACAAACATATATATATATATATATATATATATATATATTCACATATGTACTTATACAGTGGCATATCGAAGTTTTATGCGACTGTGGGCGGAAATATGTTTTAAACCCACCTGGTGTATAAACATTAATAATAAAGTATTCATAATTACTACTTATGTAAAATAACATACACGCATATTTGTATATATATATATATATATTTGTATGTATGTATCTATACAATTTATTGAAAACCATATTCATTTATGTTTCTTTGAAAAAATCGAATTGAAAGAAATAATTATAGCCGTTTTAGAAAGAAAAAAATACACACACATTCAAAATATTTCGAATATTCAATTTCGAGGAACGAAAACTGCAAACTGACTATTCGAAATTCAAATAGTTCCTGCGAACGAGCCGAAAGAGAAGCTGAAGACTCAGAGACATAAGTGTATATATATATATATATATATATATATATATCCTCGAGCCGGTACTTCTTTGATAATTTACACGAGTTTTATTATGATTACAACATTATTTTTAATACATTCATAAAGTATCCGAGTAAAGTGTATTATAATTAATTCTATATTCATTCCTTATATAGATTTTTTTTTCTTCCGTACTATAATAAAATACAAATGAAAGAACGATTTTTAATTATTGATGAAATTTTAATAACCGTATTCATATTAAAACTTATTCGAAATTAAATGTTTCGTGTACGGATTACACACAAATATATATGTATACATAATTGATTCCTCATTAAATCTGTAAATAAATCGACCAGAGTGTTAATACAAAAGATAGAGATGACGTTGCTATTTGATTCGTAATAGTCGAGAGCGCACACAATATGGATTCTGTCATGTGTCTGACACTTGCAACTTGTTGCAAGTTACAGCTGCCGTTTAGGTCGACGGGGGTCAATATTGTACATAGCCGATTGTATTAAGAGTTGTTACACAACATTCTTTTTCAGTCGTGTGTGAAATCAATCAAGCTCGAGTGTTTTTTTTTTATATTATTATTTTTGTATAGGTAAGACGAATTCGCTTATAAACCGAAAAGATTGTTTTCGGATAGATATTTTTTTTTGTGCAATAGACAAGAATAAATATCATAATTAAATGAATGGATCTATGCATATTTCATCCGTGTTTTTTCATTCAGCGATCAAAATGATATATTTCAAGCTCATATATATATATATATATATATATATATACATACATACATAAATAGACACATTTTTAAACATTATGTATTTTGTATTTTTCAATGTTTTGTTTATCAATGATAAGGCAATTCACTCGTCAGTTTTATATATATATATATATATATATATATATATATATATATATATATATATATATATATATATATATATATTGATAGATATATTTTTAAACATTAAGTATTTTGTATTTTTCAATGTTTTACTTATCAATGATAAGGCAATTTACTCGTCAGTTATATATATATATATATATATATATATATATATATATATATATATATATGTATGTGAAAGATAAACTGTAATATATAAATTATAGATCAATGAATCATAAAAAAAATTCATAGATGCTTTTGTAGTTTTTACTAGATCATATCATAGAAAAAATGTGCTAACAAAAGGTGATCTTGAATTTAAAAGAGAAAAATAATGCAGATTTTCTCTATCTTGTCGTTCTGATGACGATCGAAATACAAATAAGTAGGAATCAAAAATGATCAATAATTAATTATTAACATTTCTTGATAAGAAAAATATTTTTTTGGTTGTGCTTTCTCTTTCTCACACGAGTTCTGTCTCTATATCTATCTATCTATCTATCTATATATATATATATAAATATATATATATATATATATGAAAGATAAACAATAATATATAAATTGTAGAGTAATTAATCATGAATCTGTTGGATTAAATGCGGTGCCCCTATGGTATCCAAACGTCTTTAGATTTTTTTTCCTCTTTGATACAGTTGAAACATCCCTCCCAGATGCTTCCAATTTCATCCGAACTTTGTGTACAAAAGATCTTACAACATCTGGAAAGTTGGAAATTTCTAAATCGCTGTATGCCGAAAATATGGCAATAATGACTGGCATGTCTTTTTATTTCTTGTGTTAGATTTTTATATGCCATATTGGATTTCTAGGAAATAATAAAAATATTTTATTTGGTTTGACGAGAGTCATAACCTAAAAAGTAAGTGTCCTCAAAGACCACTAGCACCCATGTATGTGCAACGTTCATTTACTGAACATTTTTGAACAGAAAAATTATTTGTGACTTGTGGAGAAAAAAATAAATTTTTAAAGTAAATTTGGTGGTAGTACCAGATCTATATTGGAATATGGAGATAGATTCTACTTAAAAATATATTGTTTTCTATACTATTGATTTCTTTAAAAATTCAATGACATATTCACATGGATCTTTGTAAATTATGCATACAGCTTGTCCCTCTCCTCGATCTTGAGTTGTCTGTGTGTAAATGTTAATCAATAATTATATATTAATAATACTTATTAAAGAATTTCAAGGAGGTAATTATGAATTGTTTATTTTATTTTCAGGCGAGTGCAGACTTTTCTACAAGTACATACAACTTACTGGTAAGTACTTTTTCATCCATCTCAATATTACTTAAATGATAATCGGATTAAATCATTTTTATTTTTTAAGTGAGGTTATTTTTGAAATAATATATTAGTGAGTCATAATTCAGATCATTTATCTCGACTTGAGAAAAAATTAAAATATATTTCCAAAATCGTTTGTGTGATTTAATCATTTTTTTTGTCTTGAAATGATTTTAAAATAGATTTAAGTTGAATGAAATTTCAAACCACATTTCACATCTTTATAAGTCAGGTTCAAACAAATACAAAAAAATATACGGCTGAAAATATTCGAATCTTTTCACTGATAAGAATGTTTTTTATTTTATTTTATAATTAAATATCTAGAAAATTAAAACATGTACGGTTTTTTGACATTAAATTTATTCCCTGTCTTCACCATAATTTATTCATTTTATTACAAAACTAAAAATATTTACAATACAAATACAGTAGGACACGCGAAGCAATTTAGTGAATAGGTTATAGCGTAATAAAAAAGTTGTAAATATTTATTTTCCGAAAGTACAATCCGTTATCTTTCAAAGAAGTGCTTTGAATATTTTTTTTTGCTCGGACGTATATTTTTCATTCAGAAAATCGTATTAAATGATATTTATAAATAGAACGTGCCGGCAAACTCTAAATAATTATATGTAAAAATTATTCGAATTACAATAAAAGTGTACAATTAACTGCGATTTATATGATAATAGCAATAAAAAATTCGAATAATAATAAAAAAACGATTAATATAATTTGCTGCCGTTTTATGAAATTTTAAAATTCAAATGTGCATTTTTATGTTGTACGTTTTTTAATTGCAAAACGAATGATCATGTCTGACCGTTTCGATTCAGACAGTGGTCTTTAAACTTTTCGGTCGTAATTCTCTTTATAAAATTCATATGTTTTTTTTTCTCACTCCACGAACCACACAAAATTTTCTGATCAGAAATGTTCAATAAATCATTATTGATCATCTTTGATTGTTGTTTCGCGCATTTCGATTATCGTGTCATCATCTTGATTCAGAGGGCCCAAATATAGAAAAATCTTTTTTTAAAATTTAATTCTCTCTCTCTCTATATATATATATCACTATTTCTCATTTTCTTTCTAAATATCTTCCTTTAGATCTTTCTTTCTGATAATGTTTTATATTATTATTGCAGTAATTTACTGTTTAACAATTTCCCAAAGTCCAAATCCCTGGAGGGGGGAGCTGGAGTAATCCAGGGAGGTGGTAGTAGCCTCGAAAGTAATTGGAGGGACGTTGAATAAAAATAAGAGTGCTATGAAAGCATAAAGAAAGAAGAAAATTTTGAAAGACCGTTTGTACATATTCCATCTGCTATGTAACATACAGTTAAATTCATAGTGGTTACTTTATTTACCAAATAAACACACAAAATGCACGTTATGACCGATCTGCGGTCAACTCCGCCGACAGACCGCCGACCTTCTCGAATTATATTTGCAGTGAGCGGGATAGGGTTTTCTTTCGCTTCACTATCGTTTTCTGGATTTTCACGATATCTAAAGTTATACCAATAATATCATTGTCACTTAAGGCATTATTCACAAACAATTCGTCGACATCATTCTGGCTAAGAGTATCAAAACCTCTTCCATAAATTTTATGTGCCAAAGTAATGATTTCAACTGATAATGTTGATGGTGTTTGTAACATATCCAGGCCAAGCTGCTTTCCAGCAGGCAATGTTTGTGGCCTTATTTCAGCGATAGCAGATACAACATGATTTAAACAGCCCAAAATAGAAAATTTGAAACTAAAAAATATAGTTTAAATTTAAAAATTTTCAAACAACATGCAGCTCATATATGTACACAACGGGAAAACCCCGAATTCACATGAAATATGCACTGCATAAATTCAAAACTTCATTAAAAACTCACTCGACTGTATATATATATATATATAAGGTACATATTGGGTAATGCCATAAATAATGCATTTTTTAAAATTAATTTTGGAACAGAAAAAATTGACTTTAATTTTGATCCAAAATAAGCAAATTTCTCTTATTTGCTCCTCTTTCATCTTTAATTCAATATCTTAATTTGAAGCAAAATTATTAATTAAACCAAATTTGATGTTACCAAAATACAGACCGAAAAATGTACTTTAAAATTATATTAACATGAACACGATGAAATGACACTTTCATTGAAAAAGAGGTTAGAATTCAAAACATAAAAACTGCAATTATTTTCCTACCAACCTTACATTTACTATTTTTTGGCCCCGTTCTGATACCTGTATTAATCTGTTTGTATTTATGTAATAGAAAATTTGAAATTAAAAAATATAAATTTCAAAAAATATAATAATTTAAATTTAAAAATGTTCAAACAACGTGCAGTTCTTATCTGTATATACAACGGGGAAACCCCGAATTTGCATGATTATGCACTGCATAACTTCAAAACTGCATTAAAAAGATACCCATTAAAACAGACTCGACAGTATATATATATATATATATATATATATATATATATATATATATATATATATATATATATGTAAAGTATATGGGGTCATCTCATAAGTAATGCGGTTTTTTAATGTAAGTTTTGAAACAGAAAAAAATTGACGCTTTAATTTTGATCCAAAATAAACAATTTGCTCTTATTTGCTCTTCTTCCATCTTTAATTCAGTTGTCCAATTTGAAGTAAAATTAATAATGAAACCAAAGCCGATGTTGCCTAAATACAGACCGAAAAATGTACTTTAAAATGATATTAACATTAATAATTTTAATGACACTTTCATTGAAAAAAAATTTAGAATTCATAAAACAAAACTGCAATTATTTTCCTACCAACCTAATATTTACTATTTTTTGGTTTTGTTCTATAAACTGTATTAATCTGTTTTATATTTATGTAATAGATAATAATATAATAGAAAAATCCATTAAAAACTAATTTCTAGTATGTAACAAAAATGCAGACCAAAAGAGTCTTATATCGAGTTTGATAGATTATTTAATTTTGATTTTATAGACTTTAATTATATACTTTGACATTATTATCTTATTTTATCGTAGAACTATTATTATTACAATTTCTGTTCTTTTTTCGGTTCGATAATGATTATAATCGTTAGACATTGTATTTTTAAGGAGTACACTTTATAGTTAAGGAAATATTGATTAAACATGCATCGTGTAATTATATGCTTTAATACACTATCTGTCGTCGAATTAGAATATTTATTCAATCGAATAACTTCTAACAATGCCCGTTTCGAAAATATTAAATATT
The DNA here is from genome assembly GCA_034766995.1 of Acanthacorydalis orientalis. NCBI lineage: Eukaryota > Metazoa > Arthropoda > Insecta > Megaloptera > Corydalidae > Acanthacorydalis > Acanthacorydalis orientalis. The sequence goes on along the minus strand of CM068316.1, from coordinate 6,066,243 downwards.
CAAATAACAATGCACCACCGCGATGAATACCAAATGATGAATAGTGTACGATCGACCTAGTCGAAGAGAAAATGTCGCTTTTAGGATTCGTAGACCGATCGGCAGGCGAAGTCCTGTAATTACAACTCTCGCTGAACGTGCTGAAGTAGATTTATCCCCCACGCACGAGTCTAAACATTTTTCGCACTGCCCATTTACTTGCAATCGAACCATTATTATTACATCTTAATAAACATATTTATGAAGACATGATAATATTTATTTACATGCAACACCTCCGTCGTAAAAAAAACTGTATAATTATCAAAACGTATACTTTATGAATACTGCATTAAAATTCACGTCCCACTCAGTACATTTGTATCTGTGCTCGTACGGGTACACTTTAAATCCACAACAATAAAATGACTTATGGAGTACAATAAATTTCGTATAGACAAGCTGATAGATAAGTTACACGCATATTAAGTGAATCTCCCGTGTCTTTATGAACAACGCACACACACACGGACACATTTCAATGGGTGCATTGAATAAGATAACTTCGTACGCCGGCGGCGGTGCAGAGGCGTGCTGCTCTGACACCGTGGCCTATGCGTGTGGAATTCGCTGCAAGCCAAGCACAAGAATTCAAGTTCCTCTATAACCGTTGTCGTGGAACCACGCGTCGCCATACACTGCACATGAAGCGGATCGGCTTTCATCACTACCGTGTAATATGCGCCGCTATAATAAATTAACTATAACGCATCTAGAGAAGTTCAACAACGTATCGATTGGAGATAATCCGAATAGGCATTTTGTTCAGCGACGGATCGTCGGCAGTTCACAGCCGGGACGGACGATGATATCGATACCGCGACGCTCTCCGCACTGTGTAGTTATTATAACACCGTAGTTACTCAATTTGTGGTTTCACCTACCGGTTATACATGAAACATTTATGGTGCTCGAGAAAAAAGTATACACATTTATGCTTACCGGAGATTTAAATAACATCTAATTATATTATAATTGTATACTGTGTGGAATATACCGTTTGAAATATTGTCGTTAACAAATTAAACTGTAAATCGTTTGCAAATATTCGAAATCTGTATACCGATTTAGAAACTACTGGGCTGGTGTAAAAATAATTACGGTTTTCACGTATCGAGTACAAAGACTCATTTATCAGTTAAATTCATATTTATCAATCAAAATGAGCTGGAGCTTCCTAGGAGTCATATGGCCCCAGGTTGAGAACCCCCGATCTAGAAGAGATGTTCCAGCAGGACGGTGCAACAAGCCACACAGCTGGTGAAAGAACTGATTTTGTTGAGGACGAAATTTTCTGGCCACATTATTTTGAGAAATTGAAACATTAATTAGTCAGCGAGATCATACGATTTAACACCGTTAGACTACTTTCTTTGGGGTCGCGTTAAAGGACATGTGTACGCCAATAATCTTAAAACACTCTTCGGCCTAAAAGATGAAATCCGACGAGTAATTGACGAGATAGAGCCTCAATTGTGTAGGGTGTTATTGAATTTTTTTTTAAATGGTTAATTGTAAGAAGGCCACGGCGCTCACTTACACAATATTATTTTTCATTTATAAACTGCATACTTCCAAATATTATTTATAACAAAAAAACTTGAAATTTCAGCACAAATTCTGTTTTATTTCGAATTTAAAAATTACTTACTTGTTGAAAAAACCTGTATGAATATATATATATATATATATATCATATATCGGCCGTATAAGACGATCCTAAATTCAACAATTCTCTCGTATGTCATAATACAATTTTGTCAAAAACTGAAATTGGGGAAAGTACATTTTTCGGTTCAATATTTCGAAAATTAAATTCGGTGAATTACCTTGTTTTGACATAATATGCATTGAAACATAGGGCACGGCTTGTATCTAGAAGGCTGTGTCTATAGATTTTATTTTTATGATTTTTTATTTAAAATGATTAGTCAATGACTTTATCTTACATACCAAACTTTGTTCTTTATTTTAAATAAAGAATTTAATTTCTGTGTAAGCACAATAAATTCTTCGTGTTATTTTAATGTTTCCGGTTTTGTATCGGGCGTGTAAGGCGACACCCTATTATTTGAATATTTTTTTTGGATTTAATGGTCGCCTTATACGTCGAGATATACGATATATATATATATGTATATATGTATATATATATATATATATATATATATATATATATATATATATAATTAAAATTACCCATACAAAATAAAACAAATTCATGATGTCGACTCATTTATTTGGAACGAAGCTTCTATGATATTCAATTAAAATTATGAAATTAAAGTTTGTTTCATTTAGTTACAAGTAACATGCTTATCATTGACAAGTGGGCAAGCGCAGCGAAACCGAGGATTGACAAGCGAAGCGAGTAGGAGGCGGAGCCCCCTAATACCTATATATATATATGTATATGTATATGTATATGTATATGTATATATATATATATATATATATATATATATATATATATATGTAATACTTTATTTACGCATTCGCACTGGTTAAAATGAGGATTAAAATTCACAAAATTGCACAAAAATAGTAGATAAAGAAACATTTAAATGTCCCCTGTCTAATTAACAGAACATATGTAGTCATCTCATATAATCGAACTGCGCGCGAAACTGCAATTAATGATATCTATTTACAAACGCTACGAATTTTTGTTCTAATCCAATACAATGCGTTGCCTGAGATATCCTAATCAAATTTCTAGAGTTGTGACGATTGACCTACAACTGGGTAACAGAAACATAGACTCTTCACTGAAGACTGTTTTATTTAAAAAGTTATTTTCTCTGTCAATCCAGTACGGTATGTTCTCAGCACACGTTTACTTCCGTGCGCTATCGAGTGATTTCAATGCCTGTATCGACTTGATTTTCTATGATGCATAATGTTTCAGACAGCGATAGAAAATCTTGGATTGGTCGACCGGATCATTAGCATTTCCCTGTCAAAACAATGACATCTATTTATGTTCATGAGATTTCCATGGATAAGGGCTAAAAAGTATACCATTTATTCATATTTTGCTGTATTTTTGTATAGTATTCGAAATCATTCTCTGATATTCTCTTATATTGTCTATTTTTATGTTAAGTATTAGTCTTTGTTCATCTTCGCTAATTTCTTTACACTCCCCCTTTTTAAACATTCTTTATTCAGATCATCAGACAGCACACATTTAGTTTTTGAACTCTTCATTTTTTCATGCAATTTCTATGCTTCCAATCGAATCATTATCATATTTGTCGTCGTTCTGGTTGGCACAAATTATTTAAATATGTATAAATCACTTGTAATTTTGCTTGAAATGAAATATTTTATATTTTCTTAAAAATAATTAAATTATTTTATAAGAAAACCTTTATATATATACAAAAAGAGAGAGAGAAAGATTCAATGTAGGCTCCTACATTAAAATATTAAAAAAAATCGCAAAAATAAAAAAAAAATGTTATTTTTAATTTGTGCAACTTTTTTTAATACTTTCATGTGTATATCATGGGAGTTTTATATCTTATCATAATGTATGACTTCCCTTTTCTCCGGTATTTAGATGTAATATATACACAAGACAACCATGGGTATCCTTTAAGTACCAGGTGTAGAACTTTATAGACCCAGTTTAATTTAAACAACAAAATTGACATATATATATATATATGTGTGTGTGTATATATATATATATATATATATATATATATGTGTGTGTGTGTGTGTGTATGACAGTAACATAACCTCCTACAATTATAGTTTAAAATATATGCTTTTATGATCTAAAATCAGATTTAAAGGAATGTTATTTAAAATTGTTCATAACTTTAGTGAAGTGAAGATTAATTAAAACATATTATAATGTGTTAAACAATATATTTTAAATAGATGATAAAAAGAAACAAAACATAATCTATATTTAGGATTTTGATGGTATTTTTAGTGTTCAGTTCATTTCTTTTTTTCACACGATGTCAATCCATGGTTTGAAATGTGTGCAATCTAATTGAATCAGTTTTCTATCTCTTATTGAAAACTGGTAGTAAATGATATGAGATACCTTTGTCTCTGTTATACCTTATATATATATATATATATATATAATTAGTAATTATATGTTATTATAAAGTATAATCTATTTGAAATAGTTCGTGTTTTTTTCACTTATATTTTTAATAATTTCATGTGGAAAGCTAAAACGAATCATACTGTATATATAGTTCGTTAGACGTATTTTTGTTATTACTTAATTCAATTTTTATACACGTGTACATAATCCTCATAATCTTCACTGCTGTAAAAAGATCTTTTTCTTATTTGAATTATTCAGCGTCTCTTTGTTTCTAAACATTTCGAATAGACGATTGAACATCCTTATCCAATCTGTTTAATTCTTAAAAAACGGCAAGTACGTACGTGGCGACTGAACATAATATTCATATTTATAACAATGTCCTTAATCTAGAAATTATATAAATATTTCCGGAATCGAACGAGAGAAAAAACACGAACAAATCACTCTAAAATTCTATTCTAATACATTCAGACTAAAACAGTTTTATAGAAAATGCATTCAAGAATACTCGATTAAAGAACGCTCGAACAATAGGGATAAACTTCATGTAATTATAATGTAATGATAGATGATTATTATACAATTTAGTGATGCTGAAACGTCGACATAAAAAATATGTTCAAACCTGTTATGAGATCTTAAACTCCTTCTAGGAATAAAATGATTTATTTGGAAATTACCATACAATTACTTAAATGTATATCACGTGGACAGAACGCATTATTAAAATGTAAAGTTTTTTCTGCAAATTGCATTCGATCGTTTTTTTTATCATTTTTAAATGAGTTGTTATTTAATATCTATATCTCTATGTTTGTATGGATATATATATATATATATATATATATATATATATATATATATATATATATATATGTGTGTGTGTGTGCATATGTGTATATAAATTACAAACAATTTTTAATTAGTTTATATTTACATGATAAAGCAATAAAAGTAACCGTGTAACATAGCAAAACGGCTTAATTAAATCGACCAAAATCAAAACACGGCTCATATATCATCCATTCAATTTACCGCAGTCTCTTACCATCATTTGATATCATGCTAGTGTCAAAGAACGAATAATATTTTACAGCTATCAGCAATATCCGTAACATAATATCAGATAGACAGGAATGTTCAATAAAGCACGGATTTTTTTTGTACGCGCGTCGCGATTCAAACGGCCACGCACGATCGCGACGGCGCGCCGTGTGCGTAAATCCCGTCCGAGCGGACACGTTCGGTCGTGGACGAGCGTGCACGCTGCGAGGGGCCGTGACACGCCTGTAATGATCTATGCGCGGGTGTCATAGCCAACCGATGAGTTATGTTGCTCACAGGTATCTTGATTATCAAGTATTTCGTTTCGATATTATACGAATCCCTCTGTACGTACGTACAGGGCCGGCCGTTCTTTTTTCCGA
>CM068316.1:6045699-6058199 GCA_034766995.1 Acanthacorydalis orientalis | reverse complement strand
TATATAAAGAGAGGTTTAGTTTTCTTGATTTGCTTGTAATTATAGAAAGTATGAGGTTGGTAGAAAAATAATTGCGGTTCATAACCTTCAAATTCGTATACATTTTTTAATTTGTGGTTTTAAGTAATCCAGATAATAATCTAATAATCTAGAGAAACAATTATAAAAATATCATAAGCAGTAACAAGATATTAACATTAATTTACAGTATAAAAATAAACGATAAAAGAAACTATGATACATTTGCATTCATACAATATTGATTGATAGACTGTTTAATGGAAATAAGCGTTAATGAAAAGAAAAACGATACTAGTGTTGACATGGTAACAGTTATTGATACCTTCTTTTTCCATAAAACACTACAAGATATCTTAATGTTGTGAAGTTTATTAAATACAGAGATTCTTAAGTGAAAATGGTTTCTTTCAGAATGACTATATGAAATAATCTACAACATTTAGAAATCTTGTAATTTTTATATAAATGAAAACATTTCAACTGTTGCCTCGTCGATAATGCTATTGTTTAAATTTAAATTTAATACCAGTAATAAATTCATATCTAGTGTTTATATATTGAAGCTTTTCAATTGTGAGAAAAGTAGTCAAGATATCAAATATACCGACTTTGTAGTGTTAATATCTTAATTGATTGTCTCGGCGCCAAAGCAGGAGGATATGATGCAGATCCTTCTCGTTAAATGGCCACATGTGTAACACATTCCACTTTGTGAAATGGCCATTTCTTTGTTTGTATGGTATTGTCGGTATTATTTCCGATTTTTCAACCTTTAGCGGCTCATTTTATACAGATCGATTCCATTGTTTAGATATTGTTCCGCATGCATTAAACTCTTCATTTCTCTATAGATTTTATTATATACCGGTAACTCACTTTTATTAGTCTTCCGTGACGAGTGGTTGCTTTATTTTCTTTATGTTTTATAACTTCTTTATTATTTTATGTACTGTGTGGGAGTTTTATATCGTATCATAATGTATGACTTCCCTTTTCTCCTGTATTTAGATGGAATATATCCACAAGATTTAACCATAGGTATCTTTTAAGTTCCAGATCTCTAACTTTATAGATTCAGTTTAATTTAAATAACAAAATTCATGTATGTATATATATATATATATATATGAGTGTGTGTGTGTATGTGTCTGTGTCTGTGTCTGTGTGACAATAACATAACCACCTATAATTATATATACATATATATATATATATATATATATATATATATGTGTGTGTGTGTGTGTATGTGTGTATGTATGCCTTCCAATCGAATTATTACCATATTCGTCGTCGTTCTGGTTGGTACAAATTATTTAAATATTTTAAATCACTTGTCATTTTGCTTAAAAGGAAATACTTTATATTTTCTTAAAAATAATTAAATTATTTTATAAGAAAACCTTATTTATGTATATATATATACATATATATATATATATATAGAGAGAGAGAGAGAGAGAGAGATTCAATGTAGGCTCACACACTAAAGTATTAAAAAAAATCATGTTATTTTTAATTTTTACAATTTTTTAATACTTTCATGTGTATATCATGGGAGTTTTATACCTTATCATAATGTGTGACTTCTCTTTCCTCCGGTATTTAGATGTAATATATCCACAAGACATAACCATGGGTATCCTTTAAGTTCCAGGTCTAGATCTTTATAGATCCAGTTTAATTTGAACAACAAAATTGATATATATATATATATATATATATATATATATATATATATATATGTGTATATATATATATATGTGTGTGTGTATATATATATATATATGTGTGTGTGTGTGTGACAGTAATAGTAGTATAATTTCCTACAATTATAGTTTAAAATATATGCTTTTATGATCTAAAATCAGATTTAAAGGAATGTTATTTAAAATTGTTTATAACTTTAGTGAAGTGAAGATTAATTAAAACATATTACAATGTGTTAAACGATTTATTTTTCGAACTAGATGATAAAAAGAAACTAAACACAATCTATATTTAGGATTTTGATGGAATTTTTATTATTCAGTTCCTTTCTTTTTTTCACACAATGTCGATCCTTGGTTTGAAATGTATGCAATCTAATTGAATCAGTTTTCTATCTCATATTGAAAACTGGTAGTAAATGATATGAGATACCTTTGTCTCTGTTATACCTTATATATATATATATATATATATATATATATATATATATATATATATATATATGTATATATAATTAGTAATTATATGTTATTATAAAGTATAATCTATTTGAAATAGTCCGTGTTTTTTTCACATACGTTTATTGCGTATGAGTATAGGTTCAATCGTAACGAATATCCGGTATTAGAATTTATATATCCTGTTAATTTTTAATTTCTCAAAAACATGATTCGTACCAAAATCAACGCATTCGAAGTAATAACCAATCAGTTTTATTATTTTCACAAATGCCACACGTCTAGTTCTGTTAATTTATATTCATACTTTTTCTGTCATATAAGAAATAAAGTTAATTGGGAAATTGTTCGAATTTATGGTTAGACAGGGTGTCGAGTATAACTCAAACTGGCTGTAAATGTACGAAAAATAAAAATTAATTGATTTTTAGATAATTGACTAGAGATCTAATGAGGAGACAAATCGTACCGGTCGGTTGAGAATAAACTATGCTATATATATATATATATATATATATATATATACAAATATATATATATATATATATATATTTGTATATATATATATATATATATATATATATTAGCAGCAGTACCCCCTGTCAATCCACTGCTGGATAAAGGCCTCTACCATGATTTTCCATTTTATACGATTGAATTCTTGTCTTTTCCACTGATTTCTAATAAAAAATTTAATTTTCTTATTCCACCTATTCTATGTTCTATTTCTTGGTCTTTTTATTATCCTTGGTTCCCAATTAATAATTTCTGTTGTCTATCGGTTGTCTCCTCTTCTTGCAAAATGCCCTACCCATTTCTATTTCAGATTCTTTACTCTTTTTATTACATGTGTGAATCCTGTAATATATATATATATATATATATATATATATATATATATATATATATATATATATATATATAATATTGTAAGAAAAGTAGTCAAGATATTAAATATACCGACTTTGTAGTGTTTATATTTTAATTGATTGTTTCGGCGGCAAAGCAAGAGGATATGATGCAGATCCTTTTCGTTAAATGGTCACATGTGTAGCACATTCCACTTTATGAAATGGCTGTTTCTTTGTTTTTATAGTATTGTCGGTATTATTTCCGATTTTTCAACCTTTAGCGGCTTATTACTACTATACTACTCTTTATGAAACAACTCAAGTGATCCAAAAAGGACAGAAACTAACAAGGCAACGCACCGACAGAATCAAATGTATAAATATATAACAATAACATTTTTTTTTATATATTTATGGTTGTATTTGTCTGTCTTTTTGTATCGAAAAAACTATTGGTTTTCTAGAAATATGAGCATCCATTAAAAAAACAATAAATGTTACATACGAACTTAATTTTATATATATAAAAGGTGTTGTATATAATACTTATTGATAACATATAGTGTTTGGCTTGTTAGGGTTTAGAATGATTGTTCTATACCAGTGCTTTTCAAACGGTGTTTTGTGGAACCATGGGATTTCATGTAACCTGTTCAGAAGTCCCGTGAATTAGAGTCAAAATTCGAAAGGATTTTCAAAGAAAAAACCCGAAGAACTAAAAATTCAAAACAGTTAATTCAAAGTATTTTCTTTTATTCCTATAAATACTTATCATTATGTAGTAAAACTGTATTTATGAGTACACATTACGACCCACTCGATCAGATGTAAATAATGAAATTTATTCATGTAAGATGGTCGATTTTCAAAACTTGTGTGGTTGGAATTTAATTTTTCTAAGAATGGTAGGGGTTCCGCAAAAAATTGATAATCTTGAAGGTTTCGTGAATTGACAACGTTTGGAGACCTCTGTTATATACCTATATTTTATGCTATTCCTAACAATTACTGTATATTACAATCCAAAATAAAAATATGGATCGAATTCTGTTATTTCCCGGAATTATTTTATAGTTTTCTAAAAGAATTGTTTTGTAATCAACATTTAAAGCTTCTTGAGAAGTACCAGGGTCCACTGACAGTTCATCCTTAATGCACATTAAGAATACAAGTGTTTATTATAAGAATACAGTTTTGGAATTTGGCTAAATTCAATTTCAGAAAAGAATTTTTCACTCTTTCCACAAAATGAGCATTTTTTTTGATCAAAAATATTCAGCAAATGATTATCGATCATTTTCGTTTTTGTTTATATACAAATTGATGGCGATCACATCATCATCGAATCGATAAGATACGAAATAATCGAATTTTTCAGTACTTTAACGGACTTTTCAGCACTTACTTGGACGGTATCATGTTTTGAAAACAATTTCAGTGACGTCCAGGAATAATATGTAAGGAATCATTGAGGATTTTTGATCAGAAATTCGTTTGTGATCTATGGAATGAGTGATATATTAATTGTTGCAAGTGTCCATTTTCACTTAGATATTAGGTTGGTAGAAAAATAATTGAGGTTTATGACTTTCAAATTCATATACATTTAAAGTGTTTTTGATTTTTCCGACTGTTTTAAGTGGTTCAGAACTATTGGATGACTAACGTCTAACTTTTGTGCTAACTCTCGAATTGTTGTACTCGGTTCTGATTCAATTACCGCCTTCAGTTGGTCGTTATGAACTGAAGAAGGACGACCGGTTCCTTCTTCATCTTCAAGACTCTCGTCCTTAGCATGAAATGTTTAGAACCATCATTGCACCATATATTTCTTGTCAGTATTCTCGTCAAAATGATCGTTTAGTTTAGAAGCAGTTTCTGTTACTTTATCATACAAAAAATGCTCTTATTTGGTTCTTTTCCATCTTTAATTCAATGTCCCAATTTGAAATAAAACTAATAATAAAACCAAAGTCGATGTTACCAAAATACAGACCGAAAAATGCACTTTAAAATGATATAATGATAAAATGACACTTTCATTGAAAAAAATAAGGTTGGAATACAAAAAAACAAAAACCGTGATTATTTTCCAACCAACACCTAAATACATAAGCAATCATTGAGCATTTTTGATTAGAAATTTGGTTGTGGTCTGTGTGATGAGTGAAATATTAATTTTTTAAAGTATCCATTCTCATATCCTTATTTTTTTAAGCATATAAATTTTGTTATAGTTCCTATAATTTTTTTTATTACCATTCAGGCATACAATACATCTACTATTACGACGTTAACTGTTTAAAGGCTTTTCTCAAACTCTTTTTTTCAATTAATAACGCATCGTGAAACATAATTATTTCAATAGTTTTATTTCTTTCTTCTATACTATGAACGTTTACAATTTTAAAAGATCTTACTGTAAATTACATTAAATTCACTGTACATTTTTATCTTACATTTTAAATAATGTCAGTATTTGTTGTGAATGTATATCTACTAAAACATAATTCAAATTAACATCAAAGCCATTTAAAAGCACATATTTTCCTCGCATAAAGAACTATAGTATAAAGCAATAACATATCAGATTCTCCATAACATCTCAGCATAAAAGTAATTTTTGTATGTTTTTATGTCAAATCATGTATTAAATACAACAATGTAGTACTTTATGAGAATATAATGTTATTATATATATATATATATATATACATACATACATATGTATGTATGTATGCATGTATAAATGCATATAAGCACCTGCTAGTATTTATATGCAAGCTTTGTTATACAATGAACAGTGTCTTCAGCATCATTAAATGTAATGTTACGACTGTTAATGCCAGTACTTAGCGAAACGTCTGCGGCATATCTCAAAAAGACATCGATTACTTTTATTGCGAATAAACGTCACACTCGACGTCTGCGCCCATCTATAATTTTTGATGTGTGATATTTATGCACCTCACCGCCAGTATTTTTTCATACACCGGTATAAACATTCATTGTTATATACGAGAGCCATGGATACATCTATTTATATATATATATATATATATATATATATATATATATGTATGTATGTATATATATATATAATACTACAAGTACATAGTGGGTTCCTATTATCTGTATGTGTATATTACAGCAAAGTAGTGAATACTTTATTATGGGGCCAAGATTACCGCTATTATAAGTGTCTGACGATTTCTCGTATAGGTTACATTTATGTGGGCGCGGATTTTGGCCCGTTATACAGATCCGGAATCGCGTACAAAGAATTCAATTAGTCGTATCTCACCAACGGCGCCTTTGCTGATCGAACAGGATGCTCTAGGTGTTTGTGTTCTAATGGAATACGTTTCCGGTCTTTTACAGGTGATGGGTTCGTCGAGAACTCATTTCAATTAGTTTCTAATTCGACCTAAACAGTGAGTGGTATTATTCCGATTTAAGTATACGAACAGGTTTAGACATTCCACTGATTGAATTCGAATGATTTACGAATCTTTTATATGTAACATTGATACATTTTATGTATTTGTTTGTATTGTTTGTAATTAAAAATTTACTTTCATGTAATTCGAGAGGAGAACGTTAGCAACAATTAATAAGTAATAAGAATGAATAACGGAATGATTAAACTTTATGTGCTGATGGATTGTTTGAAGCCTCTTAGTTATGTTCAGTATTCTGAATTACCTATCATGATATACGCAACTAATTACCAACTAATTGTTATATATATATATATCTTCCTTTTGTAATAATCTTCCTTTTTTAATTTTTATATTTAATTTTGTAGTGATTACCTCTTTATTCTGCAGTTTTAATTTCGACAAAATGAACATATTTCTTATTATCTGGAATTTGTACAGCTTCAATTTGTTATTACTTAGTTACAACTAGGACCGGTCATGTACATTAAGTGTGTCGGATGCGAGTAACTTCTTAGGGTCTTCACTTTAATTGAATTAAATAATTAGTATGAGTTATCAGTAAAAAGATGAACATGTGAAATTCAAAGATTGATTATATACATAAAATGTATTTTATTATGTTTATATACTCATTCTCTCTTTATCTTTCTCCAATATGGCTCTATATCTTTCTCTCGGTTTATCCAGTCCCACTTTCTCTCTCTCTCTTTCTATATATATATATATATAGAAAGAGAGAGATAAAGAGGGAGAGGATAAATTGGAAGAAAGATATAGGCCATACAAAAGAAAGATAAAGAGAGAATGAGTATATATATACATAGATAGGTGATTCCATTTAGACTTCCACATGGAAGTATTAAAAGGGAGCGCATGGGTTAAGAAAAATCATGTTATTTTTTATTTAGTATTTTGGTTCAATTCAATACTAAAATACAATTGAACTAAAATACTAAATGGGGGATAACATGTTTTTTTTAATACTTTCGTGTGGAAGCCTAAGTTGAATTACCTATATATCAGTCTTCAAATTTCTACTGATTGATAAAAATCGTTTTCAACTTTTAATTTTTTGCTCTTTTCTATATATTTTGGAATTATTTTCTAATACCATTTCTTATCTGTTCACTGACCTTCTTCTGACCATTTTTGTACTAATAGTTCTCAATAAATAATATCCACTTCTCATTTTCATTTCAAATTCTACTCTTATCACTATATCTAACGTCTAATTATTTTCGAATCCATTCCGTTCCTTTTTTTGTTACTTCTAATATAATTCTTTTTCGTGTTTCTCAGTGCTGTTTAATCGAATAATGTTAACATGTTGAATATATATCTTATTTCCATAGATAAAAATAGCTATAATATATTACTAACACTTTTCTCTTTAAGCTGAAACTTTACATTTAAAAATTAAAGAATTTTTTTTAAATTCAAGTTTTAATTTATCTAACCATTTCCTATATGAATAAATTATTGACATATAGACATGTTTTATAATTTTTTTCCAGTGTGTATATATATATATATATATATATATATATATATATATATATGTAAATATAATATAAATATATATATATATATATATATATATATATATATATGTAAATATAATATATATATATGTATATATATATATATATATATATGTATAGCAGTTACAATAGTAAAAAGATATTTTTCAATACGGATCTGTGTATTTCAACCACAATCGAAGCGTTTCGCGGCGGTAACACGGAAAGAGGTGGTCTATGCAAAGAGTGTGAGGTGAGGTGAGGCGAAGAGTTTGCTCAGCACCGCCCGTTGATATAATTATGGCATCTTGAGTTTTGATCGTGCAAAAACTATAAGTAATATCCGTACGTTCGGCATTCTACTTTATTGGTCGATCGCACACATAGTAGGGGAGTAACTAATTGCGAATGGAAAAACGTGGAATTCTAAATTGAATCCGTACATTTTTTCTCTTATACGAGCATGCATGCGAAATGTACACACACAGTATATCGGAATCGGTCGTTGCGTTTCGGTGACGGTTTATTTACAAGTTCTCAGTCGGTTTCTATTAAAAAAAATGTTTGTTTTCAATGCGTCGTTGGATTGTTTTTCTAACGCGGGATCGGATTTGTAGTATCTGATTAAATTGAACGCCTTTATCTTTCACCCTTGGAGTTATTTTTTATTAAAATTCCATGTCGAATGTCGTATATTAGTTTCTATTGGTATACATTTATTATTTTTTTCAATTCCTTAAACATTACTCATGCAACAAACATATAAATATTATGATAATGTTTTTTTTCATATGTAAATAAATTCTAAGATGAATTAAAACATGAAAAATTATAATAGTTATTTAAATAAAAATTAAATCATTCTATAATAAAATTGTAACATTTTAATAAAAGTTTTCTATAATATTTTTATTATTCGATTTTATTAATTTGTTTTATAAAATAGATACAGCAATAAACTGTTATGATCTCACTTTTTCAAATTAAACGTAGAAAAATATTTTGGACATTTTTCTGATTAATAATTTTGAATTAGTAAAGGATATTGATTTTAAAATGTTATACCTCTTTTTATTAAGTGTTGTATCTGTTATACAGTTAGTATCTGATTTCTTACACCATTCCAGTTCTTTTCTATTAAAATTCCATGTTGAATGTCATATATTAGTTTCTGTCGATAAACATTTATTACACATATTTTTAAATTCCTTAAACATTTCTAATGCAACAAACATATAGATTTTATGACAATGGTGATGTTATTTTTATATAAATAAATCCTAAAATAAATTAAAACAGGAAAAATTATAATAGTTTTTTAAATAAAAATAAAATCATTCTATAATAAAATTGTAACATTTTAATAAAAGTTTTCTACAATATTTTTATTATTCGATTTTATTAATTTGTTTTATAAAATAGATACAGTAATAAACTGTTATGTTCTCAACTTTTCAATTAAATGAAAAAAAATATTTTGTACATTCTTTTGATTAATAATTTTGAATTAGTAAAGGATATTGCTTTTAAAATATTATATCTCTTTTTATTAATTACTTATATATTTTTATACGGTTGATATTTTATTTTCAATGACAGATTTGATGCCTTACATTTTTAAACGTGTAATATCGAGTACGTTCAATAAAAAATTAACCCGTTTTCCTCTACAGTATGAAATCACATACGAACACGCATAAATAGTCCAAACGCCATGTATGTGGGGCTATTTCGCTGACACCGAGATTGAATGGAGCAATTCTTGCACTGCGTGTAGATGTTCCGATCCGTTCATAAAACAACTTGCATCTTGTTGCAGTTGTAATAGTTTAGTCTGAACATATATCAAATAGTGTAAGTTTAAATCGAGCCTTTGAGACAGTCGGCCCATCGATTAATGGTGTTCCATATGAACGCTTCTTGAACATGGTTAATGTTTTCTGGAATTCGCACTAATTTCTCAAATGTGTATTCATGTGCTTACAGCGTGAAAAGAAAAAGTTTCGAAGCGCACGTACTTCGTTATTAATGGCTCGAAATCGGAACATGCGTTCGCGATTTTTCTCTTACATATGAGTTCAGGTCTATTCTACCATCCTCATAAAACATGTGTTAACAATTTCGATATATTATACAGTCGATAAAGGTCATTAATCTCTTCACATGTAATGATTATTTGTTTTTAAAAACGCATCCTCATGTCCACTTATTAAACTAATAGCATTATTAATAGCATATAAATGAATTACAACAACCATTAAATGCGATTTTGCTCAAGTTGAAAAATAGCAATCGGTTTTTTTTTCGTACGTCGATAATAATAGTAATTATTGTTTCAGTGAGTCGAGAGACATCGAAAAATGTGTAGTGCTCAGTTAAATAACCGACATTAACCTAATACTAATTAAAAACATATCAGAGATGTTGCTATTCGCATAGAACAAATCGTAGAAGGCGTTCTCGTAACTTACATTCAAATATATTTTTTATTCTATATGTCATCAAATATATATATATATATATATATATATATATATATATATATGTACATATATATATATATATATATATATATATAGGTACATATATATATATATGTATATAGGTATATATATATATATAGGTACATATATATATATATATATATATATATATATATATATATATATATATATATATATATATATATATATATATATTGTTGGTAGAGACAATAATTGTTTGGATGTTGGTGCCAATATGAGTATTCAAAATAGCGTGACAACGGCATGACAACGTCGATATTGTTTTTTTATTATTATGATTTGTCATTTTTGTAAATTCGGCTGACATAAAATAATAAAAACTAAATTTGATTATTACAACATATATGGATATGTATATATATATATATATATATGTGTGTGAGTGTGTATATATATATATATGTGTGTATATATATATATATATATATATGTATAGATATATATCTATCTATATATATATACATATATATATATATTTATTTATTTATACATATATACATATATATATATATATATATATATATATATATATATATATATATATATATATATTATTCAGTTAAGGTCCGAAGTAGAATCTCTACTCAGGGCTGTATATCTGCACTTGATCCGGTCAAAAAAGGATGGGGTGAGAATGAGGATGACGATGAAGGTGAGGGTAAAGATGTGGATGAAGGCGATTAATTTATTCTATAAATCAGAATATATATTGTCTAGTCAAAGGACACGGACTTTGACTGACAACGGACGGGCAAAATTGGAATTTTCTTGGTTGTCGGACTTTGCCATCAATAAATATATATATATATATATATATATGTAAGGATATCTGCTCTAGTTTAAATTTCAACAGGAATATGAATGTATTTTTCTCTTGCAAGATTTTTAGTCAAAAATGTATTCCATAATTCGTAAATTTATTAACTGTAGAAAAAATAACATTATGTTTTATTACTATTCTCTATTATTCTATTAGTTAATGAAAATAACTGAATGAATGTATAATTTTATTTATATTTTATACATATTTAGTTTTAAAAAAATATTTATTAATAAACAATATTAATAAGATAAACATAGACATATGAAACATGGTTGCTATGCAACTATATATATATATATATATATATATATATATATATATATATATATATATATATATATATATATATATACCGATTTTAAACGCTTCGTTTAGTCATTTCACACTTAAGTCGTAAATAAATTTCCACCTCGACTCGATATTATTTCGCCTCGATATTTATTATCGTCCATCACCATCACTTCAGCTGAAAGCATTGATTCATTAAGAATTGAAATTAAGTAATACATATGTATAGTATTCTTGATAAATATATTTCTATATACATTTATGTACATACAAAAATGTCTATTAATTTGTAAATACATTTCCATAATATATACATCCGTATGTACATATATTATTCCAAATTATGCGACTAAAATTTTTCTTCGTATGCTCGTATATACAATTTGGTCCGATTTAAGTCGTTTCAAGTTGAGTCGCAATTTTGCGGCACGTAACACTGTTGTAAATCGGGGTATCCTGTGTATATATATATATATATTTATATATATATATATATAAATATATATATATATATATATATATATTTATATATATATATATATATATATATAATTAAAAATCAGTCCCTTGCGCATTTAGAAATTTTATTCATGTTCTGATCAGTTAATGAAGATCGCGTGGTCTCTGTTCTGATTGGTTGACATCAATCACATGTATGTAGCTCTCACACGGTGTACATCGAAAGAGCATATCCGATTTCAGTGTGAAACTGATAAGAAATTTATTCAAAACATTCTACTCACTGAAGATTTAGAGTAAAAAAATTGTTACACATTTTAACATCGTGTTTTGTTGTTCAATATTTATAAAGTTTTCCAATAAAATTTTTACAACTTAAATTTTACACAGATTGTTTTTGCG
>CM068316.1:6035699-6043199 GCA_034766995.1 Acanthacorydalis orientalis | reverse complement strand
AAGAAGTGCAGAGCAGACTTCTTATCGTCGAATTGTTTGATCTTCGTTTAGTTCATACGACGCCCATTTATCCAGATTTTTTTTCTAATTAGGCTCAAATGTCGAACAACTGTTGAATGATCAACAATGAATTGTTCTGTCAACTCTAGAGTTGTTTTACGTGGGTCCGTTTCAATAATGGTTCTTAAATCGTTATTGTCTATAGCTGAAGAACGTCCACGACTCTCCTCATCATCAAGGCTTTCGTTCCCATTACGAAATTTTCCGAACCAGCGTTGAGCTGTACGTTCACTAATCGACTCTTCGCCAAAAACAAATTTGTTCTTTTAAACAGTTTCTCCTGCTTTACGTCCCAGTTTAAACTCATACAACAAAATCGCGCGAATTTGTTTTTTTCCATGCCTAGTTTAATAGCCTATATCCAGAAATACTAAAAAATGAAAAATAGACATAAGCTTAAATCAGTAGTGCTAATTTCATTGTTTACAGTGATTTATCACATGACTATAACAAGAGAAAACAATAACTAGTAAAATCGGCGCCAATCTTAAAATGATAAAAACCGCAATTATTTTTGCACCGTCCAAATATTTGACTTCAAATCGGTATTATTCATTTATTATCAAATACTAATTATTAATGCATGCATAGTAAATATCATAATGAAAACAATGTGCGGTTGCTCGGCAACCATCAGTTGAAAATACAAATCTGTAAAAATATATTAAGTAATTAAATAATAATTTCCAAGCAAAGTATTAATTTAATAACGATAATGAAAAGAATTTAAAGAAAATACTTTTATATGACCAATCATGAACGTGAATTATGATTCTGTTGGTTTATTTTTATATAATTCTCGTTATATTTTAACTCTTAATTGTTTTCAATGAATGTATCATATTAATCAATGCAGCTATTAAAAACATTAAAAAATGTAATTAATTAGCGATGTAATTATTTTTTCGTCGTAATGTTCTTTCAGTAAGAAATAAATGTTCGATTTAAATTCAATCGTATACGACACATTCGTCGACAATGATCCTAAATAACGTACAACGTCTAACATGTGCCAAGATAAATACATTCGAATACTATAAACTGTGTATAAAAGAAACCCACCGACCGATGTAGGAGAAAAAAACGTGCGCATTTTGTTACAAAAATGTTATCAATATAAAAACAAGAGCCTCTTCCTCGTTACTCAATATGGGATGCCGTACAAGGAACTAATTACACCGATTGGCCCACAAAAACGACGATACCGAAGTACATGTATTGTACGGTCAATTACGTACGATTTGAAACGAACAAGATGAGTCATTTCGAGGAGGCTTTTTCGCGGACGGGCTCGCTCGCCGATGGTATTTTAACGAGACGCAAACACGCGCTTAACTCTTCGTTTTAATTGACTGTAAAATTGTCACCGCTCAACGTCGGCTGAGCAAACTAATAGCATTGGGATAACGTCTTCGTACGATTTATGTAAATTAGTTTGTTTTCGAAGACTGACACAGCACATGGATGTATTAAGATACGTATTGAGAATTGTTTCAAGTTAATTATTTTCTATAAGTTATCTTGTTGTTCCATTTTCTTCGTAATAGACATGCCATATATATATATATATATATATATATATATATATATATATATATATTTGTATATATATATATATATATATATATATTTGTATATATATATATATTTGTATATATATATATATATATATTTGTATATATATATATATATATATATATATTTGTATATATATATATATTTGTATATATATATATATATATTTGTATATATATACATATGTATATATATATATATATGTGCCGGTAATGTTGACAGTGGACTAAGTCATATATTTTTCGTATTGAAATATTTGGACTTTGGCGTTTGTGTGTAATAAAAAATATTATTCCATTATGTAACAAAATATTTTCCAAAGTACTTATTGTTATATTGTAAATCTTTTATGTCATTATAAATTTCTACGAGTATCATGAAAAAATATGTGTTTTTTAATATTTCATATGACTTAGACCATTTTCAAAATTATTTAAACATCTTAAAAATGATTTATAACAAAAATATTTCAGTTTTGTTCAAAAAAGAAAGTTTTAAACAATAGTATTCACTTACATTTTGTAATTGTAACCATGTTAACTTAATTTTGAATAATTCTTCTTCGTCAATAACGGTATTCTTTTTGTGATGTTTTAAGTGTACAAAAATATTCATGGAAAACTGACGGAATGTATAGTAACAGATCCATTATATCGTTATATTTTTCCTTTATAAGTGATTAGAAATTCGCATAAAGTGGAAATAATTGAATTTTTTCGTATATTTTCGGCCTTCCTTTTTTGGGCGAAAGATCTAAAATCTGAAATTCTGTTCTAAGGATGTTTTATAAAACATCCGATAAACGGCATCTTTTAGAAACCTGATCCATTTTATTTTCAACCAATAAACAGATTCTCCCTTAATATTTTTCGTTCTCTTGGTAATTTATTTCTCTAGAGATTTTTTTTCCAATAGCAACATAATTGTTCGTTTGAGAGCTTTAAGCAAAGAAGTTGACTTAACTTACAGGCATTTACCTTGAAAATATTATAGTTTTATACAAAAATCAAATAGGTACATGCATTTTTCCAGAAAAACAAAGTATATCGAAAAATAAATGACTTAGACGACTATCAAAATAAACAAAAACAGAATTATGTTTACCGACCAACTTTGCAAAGCCATTAAACGGTACATTTTTTAAATTTTTTTTCAAGTTCTTCTAGATTATTAAAATATAAATAATTGTAATATAAAATAAGTCATAAAATATTTTTTTTCAACTTTTTGACTTAGTCTACTGTCATAATTACCGGCATATATATATATATATATATATATATATATATATATATATTATATATATATGTATATATATATATATATATATACATATATATATATATATATATATAGTTATATGTGAACAAACGGCTTTAAGATTAAGTTTTTATTTTAAAGAATAATATAATACATATATCATTATTTAGTGCTGCCCTCTTTAAAATAATCTCGCCCAATAATATATATTTATCTCAACGTTCGGTCAATTCTTTAAGAAGTAACGATCGAAATATACAACTGTACAAAATTTTGATTTCAAATTATTTTCAATGGTCAGAATATGATCGAATTTCTTTTTCTAGATTCATTTTGAATTTTATGGACAAGAAAAATACATAGAGCATAATCGGAGACTGTTATATTATAGCAATACGTTTTTATAGCGAAATTCTTGAATATAAACATCAATATTAGGTGACTGATAGTACTGATCTCTGTACATACCCGCATGCTGAACCATTGGCTATACCGGTGAGATCTTGCATGACCCACACGGTGAGCCATCGGTCTCGAATTTATGATGTAATAAAATAGGGTTCGTAGGTCTTATTTTTAGGATGTTAGCGACAAGGTAAAGAAAATCTGTACATCAACACTTTTCTGTTTGCTTCTAATTATTAATGTGCATACTTTTAGAACAGAGTTATTCAACATGAAATCAAATTAACTTTCTTTATTCTGTAACAGAATAATGTACTTAATCTATAGAAATTATATACATCCTTTTCTTTTATATTTTTAAATGTTTATACTAGTTTATAGAATAACCAATTATTGTTTTGTTATATATAAAACTATTGTGTGTATTTTTTTGCTACATGTGTGTATATATATATAAACATGCACATATTTCTATTCATATTGCGTGATTTTGTTCTTAACGCTTCGTCGGTTTTTTCTATTTACATCAAGTTGCAGTAATTGCAACTGCTTTGTGTTCATTTTTATCCTGTCGCAAATTGGTGCTGTATTTTAACATTGCATGCTATTTCCGTCCTATACAT
The DNA here is from genome assembly GCA_034766995.1 of Acanthacorydalis orientalis. Lineage (NCBI taxonomy): Eukaryota > Metazoa > Arthropoda > Insecta > Megaloptera > Corydalidae > Acanthacorydalis > Acanthacorydalis orientalis. The sequence goes on along the minus strand of CM068316.1, from coordinate 6,039,276 downwards.
GATGTGTAGTTTCGTTTTTAATCTTTTATTCATTATTTTTACTTGTTTCTTTTTTTTGTTCAAATTTTTTCACCTTGTATGATTGTATTAGGGAGTGTAGTTATTGTTTAGTTTTGTCTATTGTTACTTAATAAAATCATATTATATTCTTTTACATCGATATGTATTGTACCCGCTACGCTGCATTTATTTAACTTTTTGCTCATATAGATTTGTAAATAAATATTAAATTAGAAAAATATGAAACTGTGTTAATAAATAAAAACGTGTAAATTTGTTTTTACAATTAATTCTCTTTCTCTATCTATCTATCTATGTATATATATATATATATATATATAAATATGTATATTATTATATATATATATATATATATATATACCCACACATATACATTTATATTGTTAACCTGATACACTCTAAAAAAGAGACAAAACTTAAAGTATATTTTGCTCTTACTCGATCTTCTGTTCGACAAAACATACAAACTTATATATGGAATTATTTCTCTCTCTCTCTCTCTATATATATATAAATATATATATATATGTGTGTGTGTGGGTGTGTAAAGATAGTGAGAGATATAAATAAATAGATAGATAGTGTTTAAAGATAAAATTTCCATTAAAATCTAGAATGTATGGGATTCTTCAAAATAAATAATAAAAATTACTTAATCTATACTCAATTTATGACTAAATTCTCATTTCATTACAGAAATTTACTTGTTCGATTTACTAAACATGTATTTTTAGCATGCATTGATGGTTTATAAATATAATTTTAATTATAATATGAGCCTTAAGAAAAATCTTGATTTGTTTAAATAGAAAGAAAAATGCAAGATATTTAAGTAATTTATTCTGAAATTCATCTAAGCATCAGTGAACATTACAGCTAGTATAATATATTTTACCGAAATTAATAAATAACGAAACGACTTTTAGAATATCACAAATCTAAGTATCAATTCTATAAAATATATTATATAAATGCAATTGTTAGATTCATACGAGGAATTGAAGCTACTAATCATTGAAAAAATACAATATTTCATAGAAGAATTAGTAATATAACGAAAATGATTTTCAGTAAAGATTGGTACCTCTCTTTTAAAAATTTTTAGATCCGCGTTTAAGTGATACGTCGTAGTTGTCCACCTTAACTTGTCGAGAACAAAAACATATTTTTGCAAAAATTCAATTTAAAATTAGACAATGAAACGAGAAAAATGTACGGCATATAATTTACACAGACGTACATGTACGCACATTAAAATTATTTATGGAACGAAATTAATGAAAACTGTCAAAACATTGAATTTATAACATATATTTTTACATTTTAAGTAATTCTGCAGGAAAAAAAATAATTACAAATAAAAATATTTATAATAGGTAATAAACGTTACGAGATTTGCATAATTGTGTTATAAATTGTCGACGGAAAATTGCAATCGTACAAGATTAAAAGCCGTGATTAATTTTTTTTTTTGTACCTGTTGAAGAATCGTTCCTAATAGTCGCAACGGCGACGACGACAACCGCAAAAAAACTGTTTACCTGATGCTGGTAATTCCGTTAACAGCATGCAAGATATTCGGAAAAACACGTTAGAATATTTTTATCGCATATTTGTTTCAACGTTGAATACACAAACAACGCCAAGTTATTGGCTGTAAAACACAGGGAGCTCGCGGGAAACTAATTATGTTAGCATATCTACACCGTGGGAGTCTTCAGTTTTTGCTGTAATCCGTTGATGTCCGCTATACGGCTTTTATATAACAGACTTATGGTTATTGATTTAATACACTTTTAAGAATTCTCATATTTTTCACAAATATATACTTTATAGGTATTCACTTATATCTCATACAAATAAATGTCGATTCCTTACATATATTTGTCTCGATTGCGCATTAAATATACGAGGGTGGTCCCAAAAGTACCCGACCCAACAAAGAAAACACAAAAATTTTGTAAAAAAATATATTTATTTTTCAACATAATCTCCTTTCAGCTCTATACACTTTTCTCAGCGATGTTCAATAAGTTCGATACCCTTTATATAATAAGAACTGTCTTGCTCCTCAAAATACCCATTAACTGCCCACATCACTTCTTCATCGTTGGGAAATCTTTGACCACCGAGCCATTTTTTCAAGTTTTCGAACAGAGAATAATCCGAGGGGATAGAAAAATCAAAATAATAACTAAATAATAACTAATAAATAGAAACTAATTATCGATGAACATTAATCAGAAAACGTTTGTGCAGTTCTTATAGAATAATGATTAATTTGTCAAACTATACACATTTCTATAACATGAAATTTTTTCAAAAAAATCTAGGGATATATTGCCCAAGTGACTTGTAATAAAAATAGGTATTATTCTAATCATTTGCAATATTATAAAAAAATTAGCACGTTCTAAAAACTATAAAAAATATGCTTTTAAAGGGGATTAAAAAATATATCAAGAAAACTAGTGGACGGTTCAGTTTTTAGAACCAAAGTTTTGCTGTCTATCGATGACCAGTGTAGTGGTTAGTGTTCAAATATAGTTGATTGGACTTTTTTTAAAAGTACATTTTCTGTACATAATATTTTTCCGTTCTAAATACTTACCTCATTTTTGAATCAAACATATATATGAGTTAATTATCAGGAAACAGTTTTTTTATGTTAATACTCAATTAGTTACATTTCTCATGTTTCTCCAATGTATGCTAGTATTGAAATAAATAAAGTAATTATCTAAAAAAATCTATTAAGCATGCATGCATATATATATATATATATATATATATATATATATATGTATGTATGTATGTATTAAATGTTGTATGTAAGCTAATTGTTGACGTTATATTTAAAGTAGCACCTTTCAGCCTGATAGCGCAGAAGCAACGAGGTATTAACAATGTCGGAACGATAATTTACTATCAAATCAAAAAGAAATTAAAACATGGATCGAAATGAGATAGTTTACAGCTCAGAAACGGTGTTATTTACGACGCGAATGTACGTCATTTACATTTGACGGCCTGCGTTCATGATCTGACTGACGTGTTGTACAGGTACGGCTGAATTATTCATCCACATCAACGAGACTGCAATATAAAATAAACCAGCCATCGATTGACATTCTTTATATTGTTGTTTTCGATCAGATCAACGGTCGTCGTACTATTTCTTTCAATAGAAAATTAGATGTTGTTTTCTAATGTTACATCTAGACTGTCTCATGGTTCCACAGACGGATTACTCTTTCACACCGCAGACTGTAAAAAAATGTTCTGATCGAAAATGTTCGATAAATCGTTATTGATGATTTTTGGTTGTTGTTTATGGACGTTTAGATGTGAATGCCATCATCCTCAGAGCGCTGAAGTGTTGAAGAATCTGTAGCAAATGAACTGTGAAATGATTTTTCATAAATTTTATTTTATTTTTTTTAAAAAAATAAAAGTTATTCATTTAACTTTACAATCAAAACATATTTATAATATTTTTATAATTGAAATTTTAAACATGAATATAATTAAATATTATTCAATAATTGAAATCAAA